>JAALXH010000170.1:0-22639 GCA_012977735.1 Fusarium tanahbumbuense
GTACATGAAATCTGGGGATGGTTGTCTTCTTGTCTTATGTCTCACTCTAGAAGAAGTCAATATCTCTGGGGATCGAATCTTTTTTTTTTCATTTGCTTTTATTTCAATTAAAAGAAACGCTCTAAGTCTACCGTCTAGATCAAAAGATCGAACCCTGTCTGTAGTCTCCAAGCTGTCGGGAGCTGGCGAGAACTTAGAACCCACCTTCTGCCCGGTACCTTGATTAAAGATATTTTACTGAAATCAATTCCTTGGATACTCTCCCTCCTTGTATCATACTAAACAAGATTGTCATCATTGCATCTATTGTATCGTCGCTGGCACCCCTCTCTCTTTCTCTTTTTCTCCCACTCTCGTTACTCTGCTCTCCTCTCTCTTCTTGCTCCTTGTCCCTGGGCCTGGGGGACGAGGAAGGTAGCCCCACTCTGATCATCACACACCCTGCGGCTAGCTCTCAACACGCCCTTCTCCTCTCAAGTCTCCTCATGCAACAGTGACGCACCATGCCGTTCTTTGATGAGAATATGCCATCACAGTTGTTGTCGTCTATCTCGATAAGGGTCAAGTATGTAGGTGATAGGTCTCATTTGATTTGTTTTCAACTGAGGACTCGGTCGGAATAATGCCTTTCTTCGGCGACTCTTCGCAACTGCCGAAAGACAAGTCCCTGTCATTGGATGCCTCTCTTTCAGGACATCTCAACCCCTCCATTATTTTCTGATATTGGATGTTCTGATATCCACAAGAATGAGAGAGAAAGAAGGCCAAAGCACCACCACTACCACCACAAATCACATCACTTCCCTACTCGACTTCAGTCAACATTTGGCCGATTCTTTCTGCTGGGGGGCCCTGAACGCCACGAATCCACCTTCATTCCTAACATGTCGCGTTAATGTTAGTACCGCCCCTCACCGTGAGTGCGTACTTGACTGCTACTGCGATTGAGAGGACAAATGCCATCTCTACTGAGTACATTGCATTGTATTGCATTGCGCAGCGCTGTGTCGCACGTCAAGAGGGTAAAAAATCCGCTATGGCTAGTCTATGCATAGGTATCATGGCTATGCCCTGCCTATCCAACCTACATGGTATGGTACGGGATGGGATGGGATGGGATCTCATGGGATTTATTAACTATCTTGGGTATGGTGCATGTCATGGTTCATGGCCATTGATGGTCATGACTTCAAATCCAAGTCCAAGTCTACTTAACAGTCAGTCAACTTATCACCACCATCAATCAAGACAGGAGAAACCCCTCCCCGTCCGGAACCCCGGAGACGGCCGAGACTTCCGACGCCGGCCCCAAGCCCCCGACGGCAACGCTGTCTCGGGTTAGTTTACAGCACTACTGTACATTACGTTAACGTACATTGCAGGGTACGCTTCTTATTGCTGCTCTGTTCTGTTGTAACCGGGTTGCGAGATTGCGATTGTGCTCTCCTTCTTGTTTCCGGCATTCGTGTTTCTGCACAATGTCGATTTTGTTGCATCCATCTACAGCAAAAATAGAGTCAGACAAGCGTCAGAGGTGAGAATACATGCAGAAACACAGGCTAACTCCCACACAAGCGTTCTTCTCTCCATATTTTTCTCTCTCTCCATCTCTCTCTATTTTCGGGTACGTATAGGAGGTACTTCATTTCAATACCTTCGGTCTCAATTTTCCGTGCACCCATACCGCACGATCCAAGTTCCATGCCATCTTCGTACATTACTGTGGTGGTAATACATTGCCGGTATCGTTGCAGTACAGTACATACTAGCCTCTACAGGACTCGACGTTACTAGTTTACGTTACTAGCCTGATGATGATCCAGAATTAAAAAAAGACGAGACGAGACAAGGAAATGGGTCAATGGTTGGTGCGTGCGCCCGACAAGTGGTTAGTGAGGTTGCGTTTGCAGCTTCGTAAGATAACTTGGGTACGGACGGCATCAATTCTCAGGCACGTGCCTTGCCTGAGACAAGTTCACTCACTCGGTTTGATTCGATTCAATCAAATTCAGTTCACCTTGCTTGACTTCAATTCAGCCAAGCACCCCCCTCAAAATGTCCAAACCTTAGTGAAGATCATTTAAGGGTCTCCCGTCTTACACGCCTTGGATGTTGTACAGGCACCAAAGGTACTGTACCACCCATCCATCCATAGCGGCTATGCTCCGTACCTGTGTACGAATGATATCAAGGCAATTACGGCACAGAACGGTCAGACGCAGAAGCAGACTCAAAACTGCATGTCGCTCGCTTGCTCCATGTTTTAGTTTAGTTTAGGGTCTCTGCGCTGTAGAATCGATCTACATACGTAAAAGAACAAGAAGAAGAGAGGGAAAAAAGCAAAGACCAGTAAGTGTCAGTGCAGCTACTGTAAAAAAAAAAAAAAGGGAAGAAGGGGTGTTGGTTGGTCTTGGACAAAGGTCCCTCCGATTTCCCCGTTGCAAGCTTGGACCTGGACTTGGGCTTGGGCTCCAATCTTTCCCATCTAAAAACGGCCATAGCATGCAACTACTTCCTGTCTACATACACAGGAACATGCCGTAGCCCGCAGGTGGTGCATTGACTGACAGCGAATTAATTTAGTTGCAGCAGTTAGTTTGGTCAGTGATTTCATATTTTCTCCTTGATCGTGTTCTTGAAGTTGGTGGTGTCTTGCTGATCCCTGCCTCTCGTTACTCTAGTCTTTTCTGCCTCGATGGGCTCGTCTCATCTCGCCTCGCCTCGCCTTAGCTCACTTTCAGGCTTCCGGTACAGTAGAGTGCCTCATCCTGCCGCGCGTCAATTGAGTTCTGCGATGCGGTACGTATCCTGGTCGAGGGTTCACTAACGTTGAAACCTACACGGGAACCCCAAGACTACTAACGGGCATCTACGAAGTCAAAGTCAAACAGATTGATTGCCCTATGGGTTCAATGTATGCGTACCTGTGTGCTGGGATGATGGATTGATTCCAAAGTCATGTATGGGTATCAGTCCGTCTGTCCCCGGACCGACAGCCAGCTCAGCCCAGTTTATTAAGGCACTTGTTAATTAAGTCCCTGCCCTACCTGTCCTGGGTAAGAACCCTGCGCCTGCGCCTTGTCCTGCCTTGCCTTGCCTTGCGAGGAGAAAGTCGAAACCGCAACGCTGCAAGGTATGGATGCCCTGTGCTTAGAGGGGAAAGGGAAAGAAGTACGGATAGTCTAGGCCTAGGGAAGCAAAGGAAAGAAAGAAAATCTTTGAATGATGAAAACGAACATGGCCAAGGACATGGACATGGACATGGTATGCAGCGACCTCCGGCATTGGCTTTGGTGCCTGTCTTTCGTGGGACTGCGACTCTGTTAGTGCTCGAGTAGGTACTGAGGTACCTGTAGTCTTCTCCACATGTTCCTTTATCCAGGTACCTTTTCCTCCATGGTGATTTGATGATGCACCTGCCGTCCTGCAGGCCATCTCTGCCTTGTTCCGTGATTGGCCTGATCCATATCCCACCCCTGCTCTTGCTTGTCCAGGACCAAAGTGGGAAAGTGGGAGAGCCGACAAGGCGGCACTTCAGCTTCTCATTGGGTGGGATTCTCCCATTGGCTTTTGTAATCGTGTGTCATAGCTAAGACCATCCTGCATGCCCTGCGCATGGGTTTACTGTCAGCCCGCCAAGTACCGAGCTATCTTTGCAAACGGATTCCCCGTCTAGTCCCCCAAACCCCAAAACCACCCCCTGCTCACGGCTGTTGGATGCCCTGAAATTATAGGTAGGCTGGGTAATTGGAACCCTCCGCCGCCCGTACGGATCCAACATACAACTCCCAACTTGGAATTGTATCCATCAACCACATCGCATCCCATCTCTACCTATCCCATCAACACCGATACTATCTTCCAATTACGTATGTCTTCTTCTCCTAGTAATACTACTCTACGGATACCAATACCACGCCTTGCATGGACCATCGCTTATGAGCCATTCACATGTCCTCAACTGATCCCGAAACCTGGATCTGTGCTGTGCAGATACGCAGAGGCCAACGACCATCACACCTACTACTGCTGTTAACGACTCATCAAGACAACATCATAATTAGATCTTCAACAAGCGAGACAGGGTCATCGCCAACAACTGCCGTTCTTAGCATTATCATCTTCTTTTCTCATTCTCGACCATTCTCTAACCCCCAAAAGTCCTACACGTGCGCAATGTGACAGCGCGCGCTTCCCCGTCAGCCCTGCATACTGTAAAACCATGGCTCTTCACCCTCGCGGTAGGGTCGTCCTGGCTGTCGCATTGGTATTGGGACTGTGCCCTCGAATACCATTTCCATGTCAACGTCTGTGTTCGCGACATTATCATTCTGTTGCTGTTTCTGTTCATGCTTCTTGACGTGATGATCTTGTTGACTCGTATTACATCCCTTGTCCGGCTCCCTCAATGTCTTCCCCGCCTGCGCTGATGGCCGTGCCTGAGTCTCTGCCGCCGCCTTGACCTTAATACTGGCGCTGGCGCCCTCACTGAAGCTGCTGGAGACAGTGCTACTGCTTTTGCGGTTGCCAACTCGCACTACGACGCCGCTCTCCCAATTGCGACAACTCATCTTGGGCTGTCCTGTCGCTCGGTCCTTGACAATTCGGCCCCTGTTTGGTGCATAACACCCGCAACCGTCAGCATTAGATTCATATGATCGTCACCGTTTCGTGCCAATGCTTCTCAAAACATCCTTAAGAGGCAGCTAATTTGGCACTACGGATACGCAACCGCACCATTGCATCGACCGTTGATGCTCGCTTCTTGCCTTGTTGTCTCAAGTCTCCCCATGTCTTACAGGATGAGGTGGGATGGGCAGGGGGCCAGTTCACAGACAGTGGGTTGGTTCATAGTTAGGGTCTCACTCACCATGCGCTCTCTGACAGATTTGCGCTGCCAATGTAAACCCAGCCAAGAGACATACTTGCCGCTTTCGGCTCCGCGGGGGTGCGAGCCGGCACCTGTTCGCGTCCCCGCGGATCCGATCGCGTTTGCGGACGCGTCTGCAATTGACTTTGACTTCCCGCTTCCGTCTGGGATACCAAGATCATCTTGCTGTGCATCAAAAGTCCATCTCTGGTGTTAACACAGTCCCGCACAAGCTCGGTGGGGAAGGTTGGCGAGCGCCACCACTTGGGCTGGACACAGATGGTGCCCGCAGCCTGCATCAGCGCCCTCAGAGGTTAGCGTTGACTAGTACATTTCTTTTGCTTGATTTTTCGCATGTGAGGATTCCCCGGTTATTCGAGATCTGCAATTTACAGACACCGGGACAACGCTGCACACTTACATTGCGCCCACCTCGACTCCTGCCAACTGTCTCGTCGGTCGGAAAATATATTCGGAAACGGTCTTTTAGCTTGTCTTGCCATGGATTCGACGCCTTGTTTTTGCCTGTTCGACCCATTCTCGACTTGTACTCGGCCAGACCATCATCTCCTGTAAATTATCACTTGTCAGACCACATCATCAGAATCTAGTAACATGTGTGGGGTTGACTGCTAGAGGTGGTTGCACAGTATCGATCTCCTTACCTTGACATGCATTGTAAATTGCGCCTACCAGGTCGTAGTTGAGAGATCCGAGAGAGGCGCACTGGAGTAATGGTTCACCTATGGTCAGAATCAGTGCTCTCTAGACTGGCATGCGGCTTTAATGGCACCCACAACGAAGTCGACCTCGATTGGGTCGTCGGTGGCTAGTCCGAGGGAAGCCACGCTGGTGCCCAGCCCGCTGTATCCTGTACAACGTGAGCCATGATTCCATGAAAATCATCAAGTACATGTATGTTCACTACCTATTCGCTTCAACGATTCTCCTTGATGTCCACCCGGGCTAGATTTCGATATCAGCAAATTCCTTCGCAACTGCGGGTCCGAATATGATCATCAGGCTAGGATCTTACATGGTATACACGAAGCCAAGGTGCTTCGTCTGCGAGAAGTCGTAGTTTGTGAGGCTGCTCACCATGTTCTCGCCAACGCCAGTTGCTGACAGGAATCGGCCGAGCTCGGTGCTGAAGGCGGTTGGCCGATGAGTCGAGGAGTTCTTTAGTCGAGGAAGGTCGATCAGGAAGACCATCTGTACAAACCATTAGCGAGTTCTCGTCTTCAACGCCATCTAAAGCGCCTCGGTTCGACGACCAACGTTCTCCATGACGCCAGTCTCACCCCAGTCGTAAGGGACTAGATTGGCTGTTGGGACCACAACTCGAAGATAGTCGGGGTACTTTAGCAGCTGCAGCTTGGAATGCATCGCCCCAGGCCCGTTCATTGCCGGAAAGACGAATTTGATGCCCGGTGGCGCATTGGATTGCATCTCTGATTTCTGTGGCAGGTTTCGTCAGCTTCTCTGGGTCTTGTCCAATTCGAGGAGTTTAGCGAGGGATATCCCGAACGAGTCAGGTTTAGTGATTGACACACACCTGGGCCTCACTGTCGGCAAACGCCAGGAGGAGTAACTTGGTCCTTCTCAAATCCAGTTTGGATACGAGCCATTCATCATCCCACTGGTACGAGCTCAGTAGAGCAAGCTCTAGTTTGTCCTTCTGAAAGATCTCCTCGATCTTTATGTCTTCTGACGTCCGAGGATATCCTTTCGCCCACGTTCTTTTGATGGTGCCTTTGGGATATGGCAGCAGGATTGGCGCCAGAGATCCAGCTACAGTCCGGGGTGGTTCAGAACATGGTGTCATCCTCTTTGGCGGAGGAACCTCTACAACATCTTCATCCTCAGTAGGGGAGCGGCGCCGCTTGGCTAACCTCTGCAGCCTTTCCTCTTCCATCTTCTTGCGATCGAACGACAACAAACCGAGGCCAGCCCCGCCCGAACCATCCCCGTTCCGGCGGGATGTTGAGGTTGAGGCGCTCGGGATCTGCGAACTCTGCTTGTCTTGGACCTCTTGTTCCTGAAGTGAAAGGGCGATTGCATAGCTCAACGCCTCGTCTTCGTCCATATCACTCCCCAATTCGAGGGGATCTTGGCGAGACCCGGCCATTTTTGGTGTTTTGGCACCAGCGGTTTTTAGGGCAAGATACCGGTCAGATTGACTGAGTTTCGGGCGACGGTTATGAAAGTGATTTTTTTCTATTTCTGAAAGGTTCACGGTTGTTTCTTGGATGTCGTTAAGTTAAGACCAGTCAGTCTTCTTAAGTCAGTTATCCCTGTCAACTAATCCCTGTCTCTAAGACAAACACAGCGCGGGGTCACGTGGGGTCGCGTCATTCCCTCTGATGATGTTTGACCAGCGCGTCTAAGATCTACCTAGGTAGGTACCTAGTAGGTAGGAAGGCCTGGAGCGAAATGGACATCAGCCCCAGGTTACACCAGCTGCAATATTGTTCAAGGCGATCCGTACCTCCACCGTCAGTGCAATGCTCATTGTATCCCGAGTACCTTGTTCCCCGCTGCTCGCCTGTTCACGGTCTAATGATTTGAGGAAAGATGATAACGTTTCCCTACAGCCATGGCTTTTCTAATTGATTATTCCATGAGTGATGCGACTTACACACAGGCAGCGCCGTTGAACCTTGAAGTACCTTTCCCGCAGAGAAATCGTGGCGTTGCAGGATACGTCCACCTATCTCAAGACGTAACCAGGCGGGTCCCAGTCGGGTTGTGTTCGGACACGTCCCTTTGATAATGGATCTGTCAGGTGGTGCAGGCGTTGACAGTGGCTGCCGAGGACGACGGCCGACTCGGTCATTTCCAGCGCCTTCCATGAGGCAGCTGCCATGAGGACAATTTCGTTATCAGTGTACAAACTCTACGAAGAGAGATAGGCTTTAACAGCAAATGGTCAGAAGGCTTCCATGGATCTCAAAAAATAGGAGTGTGACTCATTGTGCATTGCGCTCCTCAATTACTGCGTCGACAGAATCTTGCAGAATCGGTTACATGGACTTTGAAATATACTACCATTAATGGGAGTAATCGGATATCAATATAGGGTAGCGAACTCTCTCAAGACTCACTCCTCAATAAGGTATGTCAGAGGAGTATATTTGAGCTTTGAAACGTGATAATATCCGATATTTTTTAAATTCTTTAATGTTAGTTATCATGCATACTCTGTAATTAACCAACTATCTTCTCTGTGCTCTATACTCTGTACTAATGTTGTTTTTGGTTCTAGAAGTAATTGTCGATGGTAGTCGAATGATTATACATGATCCCTGTAGTCTCTGTGTTCCATCCATTGGAAATTTTTTACTGGCCCGTCAGCTTGGCGCAAGTCTACTTCCTTTCTGGGGTCCAATCCAGTATAAGGAAATTCAAACATTGGCCATCCATCATGAAGGCAAATTTTACGACTTCAACGACATGAAATGCGTTCATTGCTAAGACCCAGGCCAGCCGTTTTACGGCACCACTGGTCAATTACGAGGCGACGATGTCTCGCGACAGTCTCTAACGATTCAAAGTGAGTCAGCTTGATTTCACATGGCCCTAATTCCTTACCTTGGCAACTGCTGGAGACTATTGCTAACATACCGCCATAGGCCTTATGATGTCGTGGTAATCGGAGGTGGCCATGCTGGCGCCGAGGCATGTGCTGCTGCTGCGAGAGCTGGAGCACGAACGGCCTTGGTCACTCCAAAGATTGATAACTTAGGAACATGTTCCTGCAATCCGAGTTTCGGCGGTATCGGTAAAGGTACAATCATTCGCGAAATCGATGCGCTTGATGGACTGGCTGGCAGGATCATCGACAAATCCGGTGTACAATTCCACACATTGAATAGACGAAAGGGTGCAGCTGTTTGGGTATGTCAGCTTGACTTGGTGGCAGTAGATGGACGTCGATGGCTAATCGTGTACGGAATAGGGTCCACGGGCGCAAATCGATCGCGATCTCTACAAGAAACATATGCAGGCCGAACTCACTTCGTACCCGAACCTATCGATCGTACTCGACAGCGTGTCGGATATTGTCCTTACACCACAGGATGCCATCGACGGGGCTTCAAGTCGTATTGCTGGAGTACGTCTTGAGTCAGGCCAGATTCTCCCAACGAGCAAGGTCATCATAACAACCGGAACATTCCTCGGTGGCGAGATCCATATCGGCCTCAATGCCTATCCTGCCGGTCGGCTTGGTGAGGCAGCGACGTTTGGTCTGAGCAAATCGTTACGCGATGCAGGCTTCCAGCTAGGACGACTGAAGACGGGAACACCTCCTCGAATCGAGCGGGAGAGCATCAATTACGATGTTCTGGAAAGGCAATATGGCGATGACCCACCATCACCGTTTAGTTACCTCAACGATACAGTGGCGGTGCAAGAACAACTCACTTGCAGTGTGACGTATACAAACGAGAAGACACACGATATCGTACGCAACAACCTTGATAAGACGATTCATATCCGAGAGACAGTCAGAGGCCCACGCTACTGTCCTTCATTAGAATCGAAGGTCATTCGCTTTGCCGACAAGACTCGACATATCGTGTGGCTTGAACCAGAGGGCTTTGACAGCGGGGTCATCTATCCGAATGGCCTGTCTATGACCATTCCTGCTGAGGCCCAGGAACAGGTTTTGCGCACGATACCAGGTCTCGAGAACTCAAAGATGCTTCAGCCTGGGTACGGTGTCGAATATGACTATATTGACCCCCGAGGGCTGAAGTCAACTTTAGAAACAAAGGCAATCGGCGGATTGTACCTCGCGGGACAGATAAATGGAACAACTGGATATGAGGAGGCAGCTGGTCAAGGTATCCTCGCAGGCATTAACGCAGGCCGCTCAGCCCAGCATCTTCCGGGGGTCTCACTCAAACGAAGTGATGGATATATCGGGATTATGGTGGATGATCTTATAACCAAAGGCGTCACGGAGCCTTACCGAATGTTCACCTCACGTAGTGAATTCCGCATGGCAGCACGTGCCGACAACGCCGATTTCCGATTGACAGCCAAGGGCCATGAATGGGGCGCTATATCCGAACAGCGCTGGAATAGCTATAGAAATGAGCGACAACAAATCGACGATCTTACGAAAGCGTTGCAGTCGGTGTCTCTGAGCCCAACGGAATGGATCGAAAAGGGGTTTCATGTAAAACGTAACACGACCCGCCGCGATGGCATCGACATGCTCCGCCTCTCAAGCTCGAACACACGTATCGAGCTCGAGCAGCTTGCATCAGTCATACCAAGTATCATGGACTATTCACCACGTATACGAAACCGTGTCGCAATCGAGGCATTTTATGCGCCATACATCAAGATCGCCGAAGTGGAACGGAAACAGTTCACGAACGACGAGCGCGTGCGCATACCTCTCGACCTTGACTATGATAGGATCCCAGGCCTTGCTTTGTCAGAGAAGGAAGCGCTTAGGGTAGCGAAGCCGGAGAATCTGGCGCAGGCCAGGCGTGTCGAGGGTGTGACTCCGTCGGGTAGCTTACGTCTGCTGGCATACGTTCGACGGAAGCCTACTCGCAATGTGTATGAGGAGGCAATGGAAGTTCCATGAGCCCGAAGATGCCTGACAGGCGCAAAAGATGCTATGATATTGATACCAAGGGGCTAAGACTAAGCGCAGCCCATTAAAGGAGAAGAGGTAGTTCAACGGGTAACTGCCTACAAACCGTAACCACGAATATGACTTCTATATATGATATAGTTACTGCACAACACCATAGATGCTACGGCCAATGCTACGTCATGTGATTGCAGAGATACTAGGCACTCAAGAGTCATTATTCGAGAGTAGTTGCACAGTCAGTAGTGAATTGAGACGGGTATCGTCCATGATAAGATTTCTGAAAACATAAACGCTAAAATAAACAAGTGTCACATCTGACTAGTGTCTTTACCTTCTACCTCGGCTCTCAGGCCATGAACCAACAGCATCGTCTACCTCCTCTAGGAACGTCGCTGAGTTGTGAATCGTGGTACCACCCAGAACAACACGAACACCTGGACTGGACGCATTCAGTTCCGCAATCATCTTGGCCTCCTCGTAAGTTGCACCGCCAGCGATGAACACGATGATATCCTGTGGTTTATCCTTGGTAGAGCCGCCGCCCTCAACGAAAGGATATTGTTGATCCTTGAGTCGCCCCTTGATCAAATTCTGCAGAGTAGTTTCAAGAAGTGGACTGTGCTGCGTATAAACATTCTCCACGCCCTTAAGGCCCTTGAAGCGGTTTGAAGTAGCAGAGAAAATGCCAGCCGATTCGAAGATATCCGAAATTCCACCCTGAGACTGTGACGCTTGGAGAGATGTGTGGAATGTTGTCAACTTGCTGACCATGTCTGCATCTCGCGGGGACACGTTTCCAGCAGCAACGAGAAGATCAGTAAGCATGGCCAGGGCGTTTGACGGGTGCTTGTGATAACGGAGAGCGTATAAAGCAACGAGTCCTACTTTGCTCTCCGGTGTGACGTTCGGCGACTGAATAAGTCGCTGGATGTTCTGCAAATGGGTCAGTATGTGGTCAAATTACTTATAAGAAGAACCGCACCTTAACATCAGTTCCGTGATTGTCATTGCACGCCAGACTTTGTTCCAGCTCGCTGACTTCGAGCAGATTATCGGCTGCCACGCGTCTGCTGAGCTCTGACACTAAAGTAACATGCTTGCTGACATTGCCAGAGAGTTTTCGAAACTCTGGGTATTCCTCGATAAACCGCTTCATGTCGGATATTGACTCGATATTCTCATTGTTCTTCGTTTTGGACTGAAACTGCCCAACGTATTCTTTAATGTTACCTCCGAGATCACCAAAGTTCAGGAACATGTTTTTCTTGAAGAACGGGTCCTGGTCCTGGGATAGAACAATCTCCTTCTGCTCTGGGCTGATATCCGGCACATCACTCAGATCGACGCGTCCGTTCCGAATACCTAAGAGGTGGTGGACCATAGCCTGATATGTCCATTGTGTGAGCAGCGGTGTCACTGGATCTTCGCGACGGTCCAGCACGAGCAAAATGGGAGGGGTATCGACTTTTCGGAAATCGAATAATGAGTCTTCTTGTGTCATAAGATACCGGACCTCTGATGCAAGCTTCTTGGCTAGCGGACTCGTCTTCTGGTATCTAATTAATGGCTTCTTCTTGAGCGACAGCAGTACAGCGATGAGGCCTTGTGCGCACCGCTGGAGCGAGTCGGGATTCCAAGTGTCTGGGTTCCCAGCCCATATGCGCTGTTGTGGTAGAGTGAAGCCGAATGAGAAGAGATCCGGGTTGATGACTGTGTAGTCGGCAAAGTGCTCTTGCACCAGTTTGACCACCTCATGATCATCTGCCTCAGCCAACCGTTCCAAAGATGACTTCTTGACTACATTTGTGAAGTACAAATGATATTCGCCATATTTGGGATCCCTCAATTCATCTATGAGTAGCTGGATTGATTCAGGCGATGGCCGGACAAAGGAGAGGCATCGCAAGTGTCGCATCTTCTCACGAGATGCATTGTCTAGGCGGTCGATAAGATAAACCTCATGGTTGAGGAGAGCTGACTGGGTGACGGCAGTTGACACGATGTGGACAGTCTCCCTGTCAAGTAGGAGAATTTTCATCCGGGCGGACGACGTATCACTCGTCGCGACCACCTTATTGATGTATCCTGAGACCGCCTGGGCGACGTCCATGGTGATAGTTGATGCGGCTCGCTGAGGCCGCGTAATGCGCTATAGTTTGGTCGTATTTATGCAGATTTGTGGCAAAACCCCAGGTGCAGATGAGTTATATGAGGGCGATGATATTAGACAATTAAATCCGTGATTCAAAGCTGTTCTCGTCGATGCTTGCTCTTCTCACTTCACCCGGGTAGACTACTAGGCTAACAAGGGAGGACACCTCTGAGATCTACGTCAACTGTGATTACATAACACAAAAGACAAGTTACAGCACAGCTCCGGGAGTGGACCCACTTCCAACCACCATTGCCCTCATCATGAGAAAGCTACTATGTTCGGTGACATCAACCAGCAAGATTGGCTAGAAAATGTCGATATGCTGCTAACTTTTGCCTGAGTAATCGACTCAAACTACAAGGCTTAAGACTTCAGAAGAGAACGCAAATCCTTTCCGGCGGCAGTCCCATACAGATCTGCCATCATGGCTGGTGATACCTGCCCACAAACGACGGAACCAACGTAAGTGAACAAAATACTGCTTCATCAGTATCGTTGGCCAGATCTGACCTGGTGGTATGAATAGTCTGTCTTTTACCCAGGGTCTTATTGTAGGCCAGCTGTCAGTTGTCCTGGTTTTGGCCGCCTTTATAAAATTCTTTATCTTTGGAGATCCTCCTTCGCCAGACGTCACAGCTTCCCTACGAGCTACCGAGAGGCGGTCACGGACTCTTGCTCACAAACGCTCCTTACTGAGTCTGCGAAGCCCCGCAAACCGTCAAGAAAGGGAGCTCAACCGCAAGAAGTCTACCGTTCTTAGAAACCCCCCCGCACTCACTATTGGATCTATCCTCAGCAAGACATACTACAATGTCGATAGTCATCAGCCCGAGAGTCTGGACTGGTTCAACGTTCTCATCGGACAAACCATTGCGCAGTTTCGCAGTGATGCACAGCATGACGACGCTATTCTTGATTCCTTGAGTAAAGCTCTGAATGGGGGATCGAGGCCGGATTTTGTCGACGAGATCAGGGTTACGGAGTTGAGTCTTGGTGAAGACTTCCCAATTCTGAGTAACTGCCGGATCATTCCCGTTGATGAAGATGGAGTGAGCCTCGGCCACGGAAAGAAGTTTGACCCCGACAAGGCAGCGAGAGATGGCACTCGACTACAAGCGCGGATGGACGTTGATCTCAGTGACATGCTAACGTTGGCCGTGGAGACGAAACTTCTTCTCAACTACCCGAAGAAGCTATCGGCTGTCTTACCTGTTGCACTGGCCGTTTCCGTGGTCAGGTTCAGTGGTACTCTTTCGATCTCATTTATTCCCAGCAACCCGTCTCAGTCGACACCCACAAGGATGATCTTCAACTTCTTGGACGATTATAGATTGGACTTTTCCATTCGAAGTCTTCTGGGCAGTCGCTCTAGACTGCAAGATGTTCCCAAGATTGCCCAGCTGGTCGAGTCTAGACTCCACCGTTGGTTTGACGAGCGAGCTGTTGAGCCCCGATTCCAAGAAATCGCTCTCCCAAGTCTTTGGCCGAGAAAGAAGAACACGAGAGGTCCGGATGACGGCCTGGCCGAGGGAAGCGTACCCATCGGCCGGTCGAAGAGTAAGGATGTTAGCCGGGATCCTCAGGAAGAGGCGCGTGGTGACGCAGAGATTAGGGATCGAGGAACAATTCGGCAACGGCGAGGCACGAGGGGCAGTGACAGCGACTTCTCAATGCCCGGCTCTCTTCCAGGCTTCCAAATGGCCGGTTCATAGTATAGTTAACCTTCACAAAGATGTAATAAAAGCTCTACTCAATGCATCCCCCGCATGACTGCACTGATTTGGTTCGTCACCTGTTGATTCAGATGATCTCAATCACGTCAATATTTGTTAAGCATGGGATTTTGGAAGCTCTAGAAGCTCCATCTACGCACAGACGTGAGGGAGAGCCACCTTGATCTCCGAAGCAATTTACCAAACTGTAGGACAGGGCCAAGGTGTGGTCTGTGAGAGACTTGTTTCATTTTTTCATGCGATATATCATAAAGTCTCCACGTGCGATAATACATGAATTAACCAAGTAAACAAACAATCTTAGAACTCGGCCAAAGCCATGGATGTCTCGGTCAACGAGTACAAGTTCTGCCACCAAGCAATCAAACCGCCTACAAGGAGCACGTAATAAACTCCGGTCCAGATCTTTCTAGACGAGGCTACCTTGGGATCGCCCTCTGGCAGCCAGTAAGGGTCAAGCTGGCCCCAAAGACGTGGGAGGCCCATGCAATTGCAGAAAGTGTGTACGAGCACAACAGCCAGCAAGCTACCAGTGCGCAAGAACAAGAAGGTGGCGTATGCGCCAAACAGAGAAGTATACGAAAGCTGTAGAAGAGATCGTGCGATAGCGACAGGCAGAGGAGTCCGAGGATGAGTGATGCGGAACTCGTAGAAGTGATGAAGATGAGCCAGACCAAAAATTAGTGGTGACATGAATATAGTGCCAGTGAGGCTGGCTCCAGAACGCAGTAGCAGAGGAACACCAGCGGAGCGGAAAAGACATTCCTCGGTGATGGGACCCTTGCGAAATCGTTAATATCAATACAAATACATGGTTTGACAAGCGGTGTGAGAAGGAGGCTCTGTGGGGATCAATAGACGAGGATGTTGACAGGGAAAATATGAAAGGAATCTCTATAGCGAGATCAAACTGTTTCAAAGTGCACGTACCGCTACCATGTTTCTCCAGGTGGGCCAGTCAGTCCAAAGATCTCTCAAGGGCTCGAGACGAATCCATTGATGTGCTGCTCCGTCGATGATGAGAGACTCATACAGGGGACCTGCGAACAGCAAGGTCGTGAGCCACAGAGCACGAGCCGCATTGACGAGTCCCGGAGGCCAATAGCCCATAAAATGCAATGGCTCGTGAACGGCTATAGCGCCATGGGACGAGAGCAGATACAACGTCATGAGAGAGCAAAGAGCCGTCGAGAGCGACACGACGAAGATGCGTGCGCGAATAGCCTCTGGAGCATCTCTAGATCGTGTAGGCGAAGGCCGGGTTGCTGCTGAGAAGTAGAGAGGGATTACATAGATGAGACAGTAGACAACCTTGAGTAAGAGTTAGCATAACGAGCTCTGTAGGACTCAACTGAGTGAGTGAGTGATGGGTTATCTGGCATGAGAGGCTTACCAGCAAGGCTACAGCCTGAGGAGGTGCAAATCCGTCTAAACTCAGAGTAGACATCGTGGCGCTCTAGAATTATAGAAACAAACTCAGATTTGAAGTGTTGCTGATGGATCTGGACCGGCTTATAGGAAGAGGATGTGTGAGAAATTGAGTGCAGAGAGAGGTTGAGGGGTGAAAAGGACAGTTCAATGGGGCAAAAACGTCAAATCAAGTTGGCATCACGAGTCGAGTCTTTTGTCAAAGAAGACGGAGGGCATCGAAACCAACTTGACCAAGATAATCGATTCTCAAGAAGCAGGAACCATCATCTCTAGCCAGAGAAAGAGAAAGAGAAGGGCCCAGCTCTTGCTCCCTATTGTTCTCAAGATCTATTGTTCACTATCGCGGGCTTTTTTTTGCTTATCCAATCAATCTCACCCAAAAGGACGCGGTACTCTAGTACCTAGCCATTCAAACTGGCTACTGTAACATAAGGTATCTAGAGACCAACAAGAAAGGTTATGCAAGGCTTTTGGTGGAAACTAATGAAGAATAGTAATGACACTTCTCATCCACATGGCATCGCGCGTCTTCATTTTACTCTGCATATTGCTTCATGGGGTTGTATGCACTATTGTATGCGGTGTACACGAGTTATTGAAAGAAGCGAAATGATGTGGAGATGGTATAAAACGTCTCACAAATAAAGACCGAAACACGAATGCAAGCAGTGACATCAGTCCAATCAGTCAAATCAGTCAAGAGGAATAATGTTTGTAGAAGAGAGAAAAAAAGGGATCAAAATGCCTATCGACACTCGTGCATGACTAGGGGATATCCTATTCTTACCTACAAGCATACGTGCATACATATGTCGGCTGTGCTCAGCCGTAATGTTTCCCTTGGCTAGGGCAAGGTCATGAATCAAGAGGAGGATCCCAGTGAACAGCGGTACCTGCATTAGTTAGGTTTTTGGTGCTAAAGGAAGAAGAGTTCCGCCAGGTAAGAGGCGGTGATGGATGGGTTAGGGCCCCTAAAGACGACATGATCGGCTTGAGGGAGGCTGCGAAGATCAGAGCTAACGTCAACGTATCTAGCCGAACGGAGCGGTAGTTGTGACACGATTTCTTCAAGATTGAAACCACCATGTGTCCGTATATATCAATAACGAAGTTGTGCCTCTGCAATTGTTGTAGTGCATATACCCAATACTCCATTTGAATATCTCCAAGACGACCTAAAACTTCTGGGGCCAGTAACCACTCACCCCTTGTCCCGGATTACGCAGATCGACGGTCTACATACGCAAGACTCACAGGATGGCGTGAGACAAAGAGTACTAAACGCGCCTTACGCCAGCAGGAATCGCGAGCTCGACACGTTGCACAGAAAATGTTAAATTGCGCGCGGCAAAGCTACTGCAGCGGCTTCAAAGCTTAAAGATTGTATGTCTGGTTGTATTGCCAGATGCTATTGAAGAATGGCTGTCGATGCCCCTAAATCAGAGTCAGAGTCAGTGAAGGCGTCTGAAGGACCCGAAGGCGGCCGAGTGGAGAGGATTTGCATGTTTTGATCTATCTGCAGGTCTTGGTTTCGAGAAGCGCTGTTTCTCAACAAGTGGAGGAACAGATTTTCAGGTACGGATACATACATGTATCAACTCAAGATTTGATAAGCGAGAGATGTACTTTGCCAGCACAGAGAGTTCAGCACTCTAGATCAAACAAGCGCCTGGAAGAAGCATCATAAACGGCCAATCAGGAGACCATCTACACAGTACGTGGATGACTGCCGTTCATCAGACCGAACGATCAGACATTCCAGAATCTAATAATTGTCGCATATGTTGAAACCCAAGCATGTCTTGGTCGCTCTCACGAATGTCTTCAGGTAGTATTGTGCATATTCGGCAGCGAAGAAGCACCCATTGATGATCTGCCACTTGGCAGAGGTGATCCCCAGTAATTTCTCCAGGCCTTGTCTGCTCCTCAATGTATCCATTGAAACTCATGTCTTTATGTACTGTATTCCACAAGATTGAAGGAATTGGCATCTTGCGACAGTACAGACAGGGTTATTGGACAGCACACAGCCACACTCAAAGACGAACTTATGCCCTAGCGCCGGTAGCTCAGCCGGTTCAGACAGATCCGATCCGCAACGACGCAACCCCAAGTTTAGTTGTTCAAAGTTGGTGGTGTCTTGAAGAACAAATCAGAGCCCACAGCGAGATATAGCAGGAGATCCTAAGATTTCCTCTCCTGAACTCAACATATTGATTCGTCTTGCTCTGGCCTCACTCGACTGAGCACCAGAAACCTTCCAAAACCTTGATCGTAGCCAGTCTTGGTTCACCAGAGTTGCGGTGTCTTGTTCTGCCCTGTCCTGTCAGAGCTCTCCTATCTCCCTCAGGTCGTCCAGTTGATAGTTAGCTCCGTCTCGTTCAACAAGACCAGGCCAGGCCGCCCCCTGTCGCTCCAACGGTCCCATATGCGCGCCGAGCCTGCAGGGGAAGCCCCTGTTGCAGCAAGGTAATATCCCAGGGCCGCTAGCTACAGACTTGTTACAATGGCGCTTCCAACCACTGGTTCACGTCTGCTTGCCCAATCCACGTCACTGGTCCAATTATAACAGTCCAGTCCATTTCAGTCCGGTGTCTTGTCCTGTCTTGTCTGTCCCTGATGGGTGTCTCGTCCAGGCCTGCCCGACAGGAGAGATTCTGTAAGGGGAGGCTTATTCTGGGAGCTCGGATCGTTCCATACCCTCGTTGTTCGTCTGGCCCGGGCCTAGGATACTTAGTGAATATTACCGCAAAGACGGTACCTTGTAAGCAAGCAAGAAGCTGGTTTGAAGATACCCACATAATATTGCCCGTCCATTACGGATACAGCTTGCTCAGACCTCGACCCAGGCAGGTGCAGGTCTTTCTGGGCTGGGCTGGGCCTGTCCCGGGTCGCATGGGGAGGGCCGCTGTTGCTCTTTTAGCTAAGTTACCTTGCCTACCCGCCCGTCGCTTCCTTCTCCATGATCCCAACTCTTGTCTTTCTTTCTCACGTTTCGTCCTTTTCCATCCAACCAACCTACATACACTCTCTCTAATCGGCCGCTGGCCAGTCACTCATTCAGCATATTGATATTCAACACACTCTTTGGTACCACTATTTCCCTAATTAATTAGTCTAATTGTTGCTTCTTCGTCTTTTCTTTCTCTGGATCTATCTTCCATTTTTGGTAATCGATCTAATTGCTCACTCAATCCTCTCGATCGAGTCGGTTTTTTTTCCACTCCCACAGTCGGCCGAAACGCGAACGATCCACCTCGCGACTCTCCATCGACAGATACCCCAGCTTGTCTCGTATTAGGTTGTCTGGTATTTGCTTGATCCTGTCGTTTTTGGAACAATTGGTGCTTCATTCATGCCATTGCGCTACTGTGGTCTTTAATTCTTTTATATCGTCCCGTCTGATTCCCGGCCGTGGCCTCCGAGTTCCTGACCCACCTCCGGCGCCGACCGAATTCAACATACTATACAGACAGCCGACGATATTTACGATTTCGATTTCAAAGTTAATTGTCTTGTCAATTGAGGACAAGAATCTCTGGGAGTCATTGCTGGGTTTCTCATGTCCTGCAAAACAAAGCCGTTGTTATTGTCGCCTCGTGCGTAGAGCATGTCGGTCTCACCGTCTGGCTCTCCGCCTCGCCGGGCATTGCATGAGCGCAGTAATTCAGAAAACAATTCACAGAACAATCGCCTCGGGATCCGCCTTGTCCCTTACAGTCCGCCACGGGTTGCCTCAGATGGCACTGTCACATCGTCTAAGACCATCACCCAGGCTGATGCGAATGCTGAGACCGATACGGAACTTGATCAGAGTCAGACATACTCCCCGTCGCATTCCTTCAGTCCTCAGCTTGAAACACCATCACCATCCCTGCAAAGGACACGGGCGAGAACAACCGTGGCATCTCCGTCACCATTGAAGGGCCCAATTCGATATCCGTCATCCGATTTTGAACCCAGCCAATCTTCCTGGATACCCCATTATGATACCGATGCTGATGATCAAGCCTCTTATGCTTCACGCCCACCTTCTCGTGGACCTTCAGCTTCACCAAGACCCGCCTCTCGCAAAAAGGTCATCAAAGTCAACCCTGACAAGACCTTCTCTGTACAATATCACAATGCTTCAATGTCTTCAAGAGTCGAGTCTCTCTGGTCTCTTCCTCCATCTTTCACCACCGGCAACACGTCTTACGGCCGAGAATCCATAGGCACGCAGGGCACGATAGGCGAGGATCGTCAAAGCCGACCAGCTTCACCTTTGACTCCGCTTGCTGAACGTGAACCAAGTTCTCCAGTTATTTGGTCGCGGACCCAAGACCCATCAACCCCCGACACCTCCTCGCCCTGGAACTACCGGTTATTCGGAGGCCTGCGTAAAGTACCCAAAACTCCCGACGTGAAGCAAAAGCAACCGCAAACTCAAGATGCTCCACCAGAGTTGCCTCTCCCGACACTGCCTGAGGTTGATCTTCCTGTTCCTGAAGCAGGCCCCTCTTCCAAGTGGCTTAATGAGAAGACATCGTTTCATTCTTCATCGTCTGATCAAACAAGAACCACTGTGTCTGAGAGAACCAACATCAAAACATATGGACAAAGCTCCCCAGTCAACGTCGCCGACTTGCGTAGTCTGCCACCATCGTCGATACATTCCAACATCGAACTTATTGGCGATCCGTCTTCAGCAGAAGCCTCCTTATATGCCAGCACTCGACCACCAACCGAAGACAGCAACGTCAATTTCGTCACCCACGGTAGCCACTCGGCCTCTTCATCTATCGTAGCTGTCAGACATCGTGTACAGCCCGAATTCTCACAAGAGAGCTTAGTTGTCGCTCCTTTACAGCCACGGAAAAGAAGGTCTTCCGATACCTTTGCCCTCGCCAGATGCCGATCTCGTGACACCATTCGATCTCGATCCGCATCAATAACCTCTCTGTCGACCATCTTCACCCAGGAGGCCACTCGTGCACTTTTTGTTGGGCCACCGACAGTACTCCAGCACGCTGGTCCATCGTGGCACGATCTCCAGGGCCGACCTCAATCACGCCCTCATCAATGGAGCGGTCAATTATCAACAGTCATGTCAGAAAGCGAGGGTGGCAGCAGTGAGCCCGCATCTCGTGCTCTTTCGCTTTCTTCTGTTCCCCGTCGGCGTGGTAGTGACCACAGCAAGCATGTCCTGAGCATGACTTCCTCACTTTTCGGCCTTGAAGAGCACATCGAAAGTCCTTCACCTTCCAGGGGCAATACACCTTCCCATTCGAGGAACAACTCTCTGGAACCCCCTTCTGCAACCTATGCCCGAAACTCAGCCCGTGATCCCGCGACCGGCACAATCCGTTTGGTTCGCGATCATGATGAAGATGGCGATGGCCTTGCTGATTTGGAAGTACTCCATCACCGCCCTTCGCGAACTCGATTGGGAAGGTTTTTGTCAAGCCACGCCTCCGACCGCAGCCTACGATCAACTGCCAGTTTCAACGCTGCTGTTCCTGCTTGGGCCAAGTAAGTACCTGACGTGATGACATTGAATGATTATAACTGACTGACTGGTTGTAGGGTTTACTATGGCAGTGGCGAGCGCAAATGGCTGGCCGCGCAGCCTTCCATGGAGTCTATGTATGACTCTGACTTCAACGACAGCGAGCTTCACGAGCCTCAACTTAGCCGATCGCCTAGCCAGGATGCCAATGCCACCAACATTCGTAATCCCAGACGCCGACCTCGCGACTTGTTTCCTCGACAACATTCAGCTACGGGCTCAATGGGTGTCAGCGCAGCGCCAGCTCACCCCGTGATGGCGGTCGTTCGCAATATCAAGAAGCAAACTTCCAGCATCTGGTCGCCTCACTTGGCACGGGATCGGCGACCTGCTCAGATCAGCATCTGGCAGCCTCCGGCTTCAGAATGGGAATCTAGGAGTGAACTGACTGGCCGACGTAACGCTCAGGTCACCATGTTTGTCGTGGGATTTGTTTTCCCACTGGGTAAGTCCACAATATCCCTTCGTAGAGATCAAGTCCTAACGTATTTCCAGCCTGGATGCTGGCTGCATTCATTCCTATCAAGGCGGCTACTACTGAGACAGATGATATTGAGCGCAACAACAGTACGTCAAAGTTAGACGGAACCCAAGTGAACGGCAGAGAGGATGCCGTTTTTACGAGTGCAATTTGGTGGAGGAAGGTCAACCGAGGCATGTCTATCATCGGTTTGCTCATCCTTGGCGCCATCATTGCGCTCATCGTGATAGGCGTTAAACAACGCTGGGGACAATGATACCATTTACAAAGAAGATATCCCGTTTTGATGACCTGGACCACAAGGACGGTCTTGATCCCGAAACCTCCCATGGAGACTCAAGGCATCTCAACAATTGACGACGAATTACGATTTGTTTCTGTTTTTGCTCGAACCATTTTAGCCCTTCTCAAGACTCACGATCTTTATGCAATTCTATCCAAAATTTTCAACGACCAACGATTTTCGTTCTGAGCATACCATTTTACGAGACACGATATTTGCCTTTTCCTTTCCTGTCTCGGCGTTCTGAAGCAGCATGATTTCTTGCCTCAAGATTTCTCCTCGCTTCTTCTTTTCATAGTCTCCTGGTGTTTACCCATTTATGACGGGTTTGCAACCACTGAGACATTTCTTTTCTGTTGCATATGTACATGTACAACTAAGTGGTTGGATTTAGCAGCAATATTAAGACGAGACGAAAGGCAGTCAGTATAGACACTCATTTCACGATACCATACATTGTAATTAATAGAGTCTGAAACGGGCTCTACCAAGAAGCACACACAATATATACACATATAGAT
>JAALXH010000171.1:0-88008 GCA_012977735.1 Fusarium tanahbumbuense
ATATAAACGACTTGTAATGATGATTGTACAATAAGAGAGTAATTACAATAATAATACTGTTACAAGAATTAAATTTGCAATCCCATTGCCATAAACGATAACCGACTACTCCGTGCTGTTGTCCCTGGAGTTCCAAAATGCTCTTGAAAACTCGTACATGTCCTTTACCCTTTCGGGTGTAGAAGGGGAAAATCATCAGAACGTGGCGCACAGGGATGAGGCCCATGCACCGAGATTAGACTCGTGAAGTATGTACCACGTAAGGTCGCGATTTGACTGATGTCGCCGCGAACCCACTCTTTTGTCTCTTTGCTTTCTCCTCTCCTTCAATGATAGCTACTGCGGCGGGAACAAACTTAATGCTGCGCTGGCGTTTGTTTTTTCGCGTGTGCAGCCTGCGGTGAGTCTGGAGGTTATCGTAGCGATTGAAGTTGTCTTTGCCGCAAAACTCGCAGCTAAACCTGTTTTGTCCGCCTTCACCATGATGCCTGTATCTCGGTTAGCTGCAATCCCTGTTTCGTCTAAATCCGGTTTGGACTTACGATTGCTTATGGCGCTTGAGATGCTCCACTCGCCTAAAGCTCTTTTTGCATCCAGGGTAATCACATTGACCAATGGCCTTGCGAATAATCTCAGTTTGTGTAACCAGAACTCCAGCTTGACCCTTACGCGGCCCTGAGTGGATTGTTTGAGAAGATCTTGAAGTTTCTTCTGCGGAAATATGCATCTTACGCGGAGACTCCATCCGACAAATCGAGTTAGAGTCCCGAAGCGAGTAGGTGACTTGTTGGTAATGGTTGTCTGTGTTGTGAGAGCTTGGGGTATCGGAGAATCGTCTGTCGGAAACTGTTGTAGCGGGGCTGGAACATGACCATGAACTCATGGATGAACTCATGGGTGCGATACTCCCAGAACGAGAGCGAGGTTCGGGAGATGAAGCCATGAAAGAGCCAGCTGGACTCATGTCGGACTCGTTATCAAAGCGTTCTTGAATGGTACTCGGTAGTTGGACTGGGCTGGCTGGGACATGGTCGACGCTGCTGGCATCTGAAGTGAGCTGATAGTCCATGTAGGCGAACTCTTGATGCAAAGCATTGTGCTGTGGTAAACTTTGAGCCCCATGCCCGGTAGCGCCGGACATGAACGCTGAAGAGGGATATTGCGCGTCTACCCAGTAAGACATGTTGTGATAGGCAGCGTTCAGCTCGTTGAGAGTCCAAGGCCGAGACTCATTCTGGGGAGATGGAAGTGACGGAGTAGGGGTGAAGGCCACATCAGGGGATGAGTTGAAACAGAAGTTTTGGGCGAGTGGCAAGTAATACTGATTCTCCATGTTGAAAGTATTGTCCATCTTGATCTTGGATCTAGCTTGAATCGTACAAAGATAGAATAGCAAGACTGTGAATCCGAATTGTAAGAGAACAAAATCCAACTATTGAAGAATGATGGTGGATATGGAATTAGAACGATCATTCAAGATGTTGCAGAGGACTACCTGCTTAAGAGGACTCTGTTAAAAAGACCTTGCCTCTCACATTCTGTGATAATCATGAGATCATCAATAAAGGCCGTGATACAGATAACTGCCGCGAACTGAGACATGAAGACACTTGCTCTCGAAAAGGGCCGAGTTGCATCGGCAGATGCATATATCTAGCTGTCTATAGAAATCTCCATCTTTCCGATCGAGATCTGTGATTTCCATCGAACAGCTGGCAGCCTCTCAATTTTACTCAAAATCGGGTCCTTCCAAGCAATCACTCCTTAGATCCAGGCACATGGAGCTGAACAGCTAGTGGTGATCAGGCCACTGCATTGTAGATCAGGGACTTTCCAGGGACTGCGTTACGTGACAACCGTTCTTTCGGGACGGGTGGACTACATGCATAGCTGATCAAGCATAGACGGCAAATAGCCGTGATTATTCTTACGACGCGCTTAAGTTCATCCGCCGCCAAAGTGGTCGACTGGACCCCTCATTTTATTTTACGTTCATGGCTTACCCTTCTACTAGCCGCTAAACATTTAGGTAATCGGGCTTTTATTTTAAATATTTCGCTAAGTGCATTTCGACTGTCATTCTTTCTTTCGTGCTATCTTGTAAAATGTTTCCTCCTCAAGCCATTCTATACCCTCCGAACCACATCGGACGCTCAAACGCAGTTATATCGTTAATCATGTAGATCCAAACTTTCTCTCCCGTGTTTCATGACCCCTTCCAGCGTATTATCTGTAAGAATATTACAATCTTCTTGCCTGTTAGAGGTGACCACGGCATAGTCGGTCCAGTCCCTGCAGATCAATACCCCAGTTAGATCTGAATGCATTAGTTAGACCCTTCGGTTAAATATCCGGGGAAGAAACATTTATCTCCATCAACCTGGTTCAAATAACTAGTGGATAGATCAGGAAGTGGCTAATAATCTACTTTGTCGATCTTGACTCACCCAATATTCCGTGTCTTACTGGCCAACAGCCGCATACCTACACAGGGCGTGAGAGAACAGCAGGGGCGCAGTAGCCTTTCCCCAGCACCTGGAATATTTTCCGCCCGGAGAACGTCGTCCTAGGTGAGTAATGGAGGTACGGAAGGTCTCGTTACGGAATAGCGGAGATTACCCTATTCCACCCTTGCTGACTGTAAGTTGGATAAGGGGAAAAGGAAGCCCCTAGAAAGTGCGCCCCTGGATTTGCTGAGAACCTAGGCTTCCCTATCATACCCGCAAAAGCTCTTTCAACGCCAATGATACAATTTCAATCCAGGAGGGCATACCCTGCACGGAGCGCACGGAGACCCTTACCCGACTTGCCTCAGTGCGACTAGCAGGGATGAAATGCTACTCCAGTCTCAGCCGAGCAGGGGTTAGTAGACAATAATTGCGAAGTTTCAAGTGCCTACGAGTTATAGAGCATTCCCACAATGTGCTACCCGTTACTGGTTTGATCCCTGATCTTCACTCTTGTCTGTGAGAACGAGCCTAAGTCGATAGGATAGAGTGAGCCTTCGGGTAGATTTACGGATAATAGTTTCCGTAACTGGTTCCCCACCTCCCGAAATTGCTTTTACCACAATTATGGAAACTGGGGCTTGGGATTTAGCTTTACTCGGTTAGAGATCTTTATTAATTAGTTGCATCCCTCAGGGTGTATACCTACAGTAAGTACGCTACCACTGTGGATTCTATCATAAATCAGTACCAGTAAACTTATCTCAATATTGTCCCCAGTAATAATTCCAGTATTATATGTCTCCTTGCTATTACCTTCATCTTTATTATAGTTGTTAATTGTCAGTACCTTTACACTTTGTTTTCTCTAGAATGAAAACTGTACTTTACTAATTATTATTATTAAAGGGAAAGCGAAAATCCACGCTTGTGACCTACCTCTCTGGACTGTACGTACCATAACAAGCCAGGCTTGCTTTTGTTTGGTGGAGAACGGCACATTAGTAAATCTGCCACTGTGGCTTAGACAGAAGAAAGCTTGTCATCTGACAGTTATTACCATTCACAATGACATCTAATTTGTCATTCTTCCGGTTATACGAAACAGCCACCTTATTTCCAGCTGGATCTGTTTGACAGCTGTCAGCTAATCAATCCTACCACTTCAATTGATGCCCCGCCTCACTTAGGCCAGATGCCCCTCCAACCCCCAGATGGCTGATCACTAGTCCCTGCCGCCGGATCTGATCTCATCTCACACCCCCTGCACCTCATGCAAGGAACTTCCGATTAGTAGTCCTTTCAGGTGGTTTCTTGGCCACATCCCTGTTGACTGCCGTTGGGTTGGCTTGGTTCAACGCAAGATATGTTTTACATCGGCTCGAAAGGTTGCAACACACTCGCTCTCTTCCCGTGTCGACCTGTACACTGTGAGAAACAGAACCATTCGGAACCTGTTTCTTCAACAAGAGCGGAGATTTAAGCGGAGGTAGGGGGCAGATTATGGCAACAAAGAAGTCCGAGATCCAGTTGAGCATGCGTCACTAAATCCAGAGGTTATTGTTGAACTAGGTCCATACAAGTACAAGAAACACTCGGTCCTCATTTCTGACTCGGATATCAAATACCACGATCCCTTTGTTGATACCAGTTTACTGTTTGGTAGCCCTTTTTTTCAACCGATCACTCCCGGGCTCATTTCCTTCGTCTCATTCCATCTCACCCTTGAAGTCCCTGATCATCTATCGCAATTCAAAGATGGTTATTGAATTTACTTTGCCCGATCTTGATCTCAAGTCAGATCGGCATGTTGTAAACGGGCCTTCTCAGCCTTGCCTGCAACAACAAACTCCGCCGACCTCAGACATCGGAAGCCCAGACACCAGAACTAGTGGTAGGGTTTTGTCTCTATCGCTAGATTCCAACTGACTAACATGTGGTGACAGGAAGCAATATTGATTCTCAAACTGGTCCACTGGTTGCAAGGTTACCGTACCGGTCCAGTTCTCCTGTTCATGGTACCTCAATGAGATTACCGGGCTTGGAAGCATTTGATCGAGGAGTTGAGGCTCTTGCACGATTCGATACTCGCAGAGATGACTGTTCTCTCAAAGGTCTACTTCCAAGTCCTATCCCGCGCGCTCGCAAAGAAGTGCAGCCGCTTCCTCCGCCTCGACTATTATGGTCACCCTGGAATCTACCAGATGAACCTTCCAGTCCTGAAAGAAGCGCTTCACCCCCAGAGACTGCAATCGGTCTTGGTATCATCTACCCAACTAAAAGTCATGGCTGCAATAGCTTCTATGGAAATCGTACATTTTCATTTCCTGGCAGGCGTAGCATATCTCACTATACTCGGCCTATGAAGAGTTGCTTGCGCAGCCCGTCAGCCGATGAAAGGAACAGCCACGGCAACCAACAGTACTCGGTTGAAGAGGGTGATTTCATCATCTATGCGCGACATGACAAGAGGTTCAAGTGGTCACGCGTCGAGCAAGAGTTTGCTGCTCTATTTGGTCAGACTCCCAAACGGTCAGCTCAAGGCCTTCAAGCCTGGCATTACCGTATGAACAACCATATTCCAGTGTGGGATGAAGACGGGTGGCTATGCTTCGACAGTGAAGATAGTGACAAACCAAGCGAAATCGACATCAAGTCCCATCGACTGAGTAACCACGGACAGTCATCAGAGCTGTTAGGTATTGCACAGCGATATCCTGAACGGGCTGTGACCTATGCGTGGGTCGATGCCGAGACGAAGAAGCAGGCTAAGGATTGGGGTATGTAAACCGTACCAGATGACATTAAGCAATAACACTAACTCTTTCGACAGCTGCCAAGAGAACTTTGCAACTTGAATTTAGAGATCGACGGCGAAGAAAGCGACAGGCACGAGCACTTGCAGAGCAACCACACAACTGACTGCTCTATCAAAACATATCATTTCTATTGTGTACTATACACCGGAAAGGAGTTTCTTGGTTTTGCTGGTAAAGGACGACATTTATGTGATTATTTATTGGACGGTTTTAGCCTCCCCACAATGATGATTTACGGTTCACGGTAATGAGAATTTTGACGGTGTACAATGGTTTTGGAACCAAGGATAATGGATTTATTCATAGGCGTTGTCAACATGGCTACAGGGTTAGATAAATTGATTGATTCATAGGTCTGAACAATTTGTGGTAGCATATTCGTCAACGCACGTGACAAGCTACCAACCACTTTCTTCTTTCTACTGCAGAGGCCGATGCCTCGAGACCAGGGCAAGATCAGAATAGCTCACGTGAGGTCTTTTGCGCGAGATGGTGTTAGTCATAGATTCGCTGTGGTAGTCTCAGTTGACCGGGGTGAGGAAGTTGAACAAGTCATCGACTGGTGTGAAGAGGTGGCTAGACGGCGACGCCACTACAGTCAAGCAAGATCTTCCCACCCACCCTATACACAGTTTTCAATTACTCTACTGTACTCTTCACGTATCGAAATGAATTCGATCATGAATTATTACAAATCTATTAGGCTATATCCAAGATCTAGATTGTATTCTACTTTCTGAATGATGATAAGTATGTGAATGAGATGATGGAATTGAAGTTGACTGGGAACCTCGTCAATGATTACCACCCACCGTGTCGACACTCCGCCATTCAGTCGATGTTGTGTGGATCGCCTTCGTCGATCATTACTTGTCGAGATCTGACAGATCTCATAATGGAACAGAATTCCCTCAAGCATGCCATCCATTACATTGCCAGAAAGTAACATCGCAGATCTTCACGAGGAATATTGTTGATTATGGCGGGACGTTAGGTAGATACTTACTTTCCGACATAAATTTAGATTTATGATAAGTACCTCACTAACTCCTCCCAAGCTATGACTAACACAATTCCACCATAATATAGTGCAGCCTAGATAGTGTAAGCTAACTAATGATCTGTGTTGGTTACTCCACAAATACTTCTATATGACCTTACGGTACCGTAAGAAACAGTATCCCTTTTCACCGCTGATCATCTTCACTTACCATTCTAATTGCCAGGGGCTTTCGACCACGAAAGCACTGCAATCAGGATCTAATGAGGAAGCTGATAGATTTTCTACACCAATGAAGTCTAGCTCCTTGTGATCTGCTGTGAGCGCTCTAAGCCGTAAACTGCTTAGCTTACGTGCCAAGGCCCAAGAAGGTCCCGAACAGGCGCTTTTTTGAAACTGACAACTCACAAAAAATGGCAGTATGAGACAGGTCATGAGGGGACAGATCCTGAGACACGGCTCCATGAGACACGGCACACTAGCGCTATAGCGTCACAGATATATGCACCAGGTCGGTGGTGTTGAGTGCCAAGATGGCACAGGAGGTGGCGGTGAATCAGGTATCCGCGCGCGGCATTAGTTGAGACTTACCACTCCGGCGAGAGATCGCATTGTTGACTAATTGGCATCGAATCCCATATGGGAGGTAATCCCCATTCTGAAAAAGAATATAGTGGAGTTTGTGGAGTATCGTAGTTGGCTTGGTACTGCAAGGGAACTGCATAACGACTGTTGCCAACACTTGCTTGCTAATTGGAAGTACTCTTCGTACAGGTTCATTCTATGTTCATCCTATGGTTGATACGTTCTGGAATGCCCCGAGCGTATTGACCGAAAGTCTCACCGATGAATAAGTCGGCAATGCTGAAAACTTCGACTTGCATATTGATTGACTGGCATGGCAGATAGGAAGGATGACTTGTACTTGATCGGCTGACCAATATTGAGCCAGTTGGAGTCCGAAAAGAGACATGTTGAATTGGACAGCAGATCTTCCGACAGCCATAACCGCAACTAGTAGACTAGTCAGGGACCATAGATGCTTACCGCTACCAATTGGTGGCAATATGCACGTGAGGGAGGCTTGGTGGCAGTGAAACAGCCCGTAATGAAGCCGTACAGAATCCACATGCTTTCCCTAGACAGAAAGGGAAGCATAGTTTTCCGTCATCTTCAATAGCGGTGAATACATTCACTTGGAGATGCAGGTCCACGCAAAGAAACACAATATCGTTGAGATGTTGTTTCAGTTGATCGGCGATTGTCGAGAAATGAGGTTAATTCAGGAGATCAATTCAGGTATATAAGACTCTCTTGCTTCCCGCAAATAACTTCTCATCTCATCACTCACTCACAATCACAACAACTCACTACCACTTCAACACTTCAACACTTTAACACTTTCAAGTCTCCGACTTTCAACTCACCAACCTTCAAAATGCACGCCTCTGCCATCATCGCTTTCCTGGCCACCGCTGCCACCGCCGCCGCTGCCGTTCCCGGTGGTTCTATCAACACCATGACTGTTCAGCAGGCTGCCAACTCCTGCGCCAACGGCCAGAGCGTTTACTGCTGCAACGAGGTCACCAACAAGCCTGCCGGCAACTCCATTGGTGAGGGTGCTGGCATTGCCAACGGCCTCAGCCTCTTCAGCCAGTGCTCCAAGCTCCAGGTCAACGTCCTCGCCATTGCCAACGGTCTCCTTAACAAGGAGTGCCAGGCCAACGCTGCTTGCTGCCAGGACAGCCCCGGCACCGTAAGTGATCGTTCTGAACAATATTTCCACGTATACTAACAGTCTCCAGGCCGCCGGTGGTCTTGTCAACGCCGCTCTTCCCTGCGTCGCCATCAGCAACCTTGTCTAAGGTTGATTCTCGAGGAGGCTATTAGGGTATCCGATGGAACTTGGAGGCAGGAGAAGACCTGGTATCGCGGTCTTTGAGGACATGCCTGAGGAGTCTGGACAAGTGGGTTGACCACATCGTACCGTTTACAGTCAGAGATTTAGTGTTATTTCCCTTCGGGTGTAGCTTTGCTTCACCAGTGTGTCTTTAATTCTATACTTATGCTTATACTCTACAACACCTTTCCACTTCGGTTGTGACTGATTTGAAGGAATGCGGCTTCTTGTGGTTGAATCCAATTCACCACTAGCACAATATTCAAGCTTATCATTGCTCCCATCTGCAATATGATAAGTTCAGCTCCTATTCAACATTCAATACCTGATACTATTATAAGACGACTTTCTATCTCGGATCTAATGATGCTTTGGTTTATGAATATTCGATCTACAAAGAACAAGGGTATCTCTGAAAAGCAAGGCTAGGATAAGTGTTCTCTCTAAACTATTATCAGTAGCGACCTCAGTAGGTTAAGCCTCAGTGATCTAGGTGTGCAAGTCGCATCAGCTACTGAACTCTAACGGCAATAAACACAAACTTGAACATTTGATGTATATATCATCTTTCAGGTCACCTTATTAAGCTACTGGTCAGTGTGTGTAAACTGTTTGAGCTTGGTTATTTGCAGAAAGACTTTTACAACACAAATTGCGTGTATACCCCGTAAAGCAGTGAACATATCAAGATACACATATCTGCACTGCACCGTGATTAGTTTATTTGATCTAGGTATCGCCTTTAGACCACCTGTTCAGCCTTTAGCTTAAGTCAAAGCATCAAGACACGAGGTAGTTGGTACAGTGCTTCACTAAAACATTATATCAGACATGATGATTCAACTCGAAAGAACTTGAGATAATGAAACAATTTGGCAATGAATCACAATGATTAAATAAAAAGCTCCTATAACTATTTAAACAGCCTCAGCATCCACCAGAAGTCTACCACAAATGAACCATTGCGTCTAATTGGAGTAACCGTCTGCCCACCGTTGACGGTAAGTTGCCCATGAGTTATGCATCCGGAGCCTTTGACCAGGGGTGAATTCTTCATAACAGATGCTGCAAGACTTGATTAGTAACCAATCCGTTGACCGTTTTTACATGCATAACTTACTCAATCGAGTAATCCATATAGTTATGGATAGGATCATCACCGGGCAGATCCGGACACGTGTCCTTTCGTTTGGGACATCCACTTGTTGGCTCCTTTTGCGCAGGTGTATCCGCGACCCTATCACCTGGAGCTTCGCATCCATTCTGAAAGGTATGGAAGAGACTGAACCAATGGCCGACTTCATGAATCACTGTGCCGCCCAGGTTGTAAGGCGCAGAGGTGCCTCCAGGAACAGTCTGTGCCTCAACAACGCATCCGTCGCGGATAAACGCGTCAGACCCAGTTGAAGTGTTGGTGGGAAAGGTGCAGTAGCCTAGGGCAGTAGTTGAGCCAAGTCTGGCACTGTCGACAAGATAGAGATTGAGAGCGCTGTAGTCGCCTTTTCGCAGTGTCCTTTTCATGTCCAATTCGTCTCCACCAGCACCCCATTTTTCACTGAGTATGGCACTAGTGCTGATGTGTTTGAATGAGATATTATGAGGGGCAAATGCTGCGTTTAAAACATTCATCTGTTCATCGACCTGCTTCTTGGTGATCGCCTCTGACACGTTGCCGGTCACAACGTGGACATGTGTATCGACACAGATGTGTTGTGAAGTCTCAATTCGGGTGGTCTTCTCAATGTCTTCTAACACCTTGATACTATCAACCTCTTCGGTAGTAGGAGATGTTATACCGCAGCGAGAAAACTGATTGGATCGTTGAGAATGGGCCAAGGAGTGGGCTGCTGCATTACTGCACAGGAATAGAATAACAGCTCTGAGAAACATGTTGAATTGGAGTATGCTTATGGGAGAGATGAACGGTGAAGGTGCTTACAAACAACAATCAAGACTCAGTGTATAACCGCATCTTATTATACTCTCTATCACTCTCTACCTACGTGTCAAAATACTGTAGGAATGGGGTTTTTACAATTTTTCGTTATAGCCATTCTTGCGATTGACAGATGGAGCCGTCCCTGCTCACTACGTGATATCGAAAATACCATGGAATCCAATAGCCTTTGTGAACAATGGCATTGTATTGACTAGTATTGAATGTCTCAAGGCACAAGGTGCTTGCCTTCTTAAGGAACACGGGATAAATTGTCGGTTGGGGACCTAAAGTCGTACGGGATTCAAGATCGGTGATCACATGCTTGATGCTTGTTGAAGGGAGAAGAACATTAGCAGAAGCGGCTGAAACTAATTGTAATTTCCCCGAGAAACACATAAACAACAGGGGGCGGGAAAGGTGTTCCGAATTTATCTTCTGTCACAATGTCTAAAGCAGATAACCTGCCAGCCCCACATAGCTGGGAAGACCATCGAGTCTTGGTATGAGTTTAAGGGGGCCGCTCACGGAAGTCACTAGGAAGATGATATCAGCATCACGGCCCACGTGATCTCAGTGATATCGAAGACTTCACATTTAGTTGTCCGGGATCAAAAGGTTGTAATAATAATTAATGCAATGTTGGATTACGCGATGGAAGCAATCCCTATCGAAAGCTTCCTGAACTAGCTTAAACAAAATGATCTCAAACCCATCTATAACCTTCAACCACCTCTAAGCATAAAACCTCAACCTTGACCGCAACAGAGTGGATCCACTGTAAATGGATCAACTTGACTCCCTTCCAATATTGATTAGTACATACAAAGCGACCAATAGTGATGAGGATGACTCACTAAAACTGCCATTTTGGGATACCTTTTTACAGGTGTCGAAAAGTGTCTAGAAAGCGCCAGCCTCACCGGGGCCAGCAGCCGGTGCGGCAGGGGCGGCGGCAGGGGCGGCGGCAGGGGCGTCGGGAGCAGCAACAGGGCCAGTAGGAACAGCAGCAACGCTGGAAACCACGGTAGGAACACCATCGACAGTGGTAGGGATGGGGACAACATCAGTGACACAGCCATCACCATCGGCAGTGGTAGCGGGGGTGATGAGAGCGTTGAGAGAAGAAATGATGGCTTCAAGATCGCCAGGAGCCTGGCGCTTGTCGAAACCAAAGTCGTCGACATTGTCAAAAGCATCAGTGGTGGCAGCGACGGGAGTGGTGATCTCAGTAGGGGTACCAGAGATAGCGGTCGAGAAGGTAAGGATGTCAGTCATAGACTGAGTGGGAGTGGGCGCGTAGGGGAACCCGTCTCCGAGAAGGGAGCTCAGCGAGTCAAAGAAGGCAGAAAGCTGAGCTTCATCGAACTGAGGCATGGCAAGGGCGGCGGAGAAGAAGGCGAGGGCAATAACAGACTTCATTTTGAAGGTTGGAGTTGAAAAGTGTAAGAGTAAGAGGAGTGTGTAAGAGTGAGGTGTTGAGTTAATGGATGCTGTAGATGTTGGATTGGTAAGTTGTTGTAGAATTGAGATGAGAGTTTGACGGATCCTATGAGATATTATATATTGAATTCTCCGTTACGTTTGATAGCATCTGGCCATCCCATGGAATGCGTAAAGATTGCTATCATGGTCACCGTAGCCACAAGATAAAATGTTTGACTAGCATTGACACTTGTAATCGAAATCAATCACGATCGAAGATATTCAACATCGATCTTGGTGTTGTACGATGTCTTGTCAACTAAAGCACATGAACTGAAACAGAGGCCGAAATCTGAAGTGGTTTGATAAGCATAACCGGATCCGGGAGAATGGAACGCATATTCAACATTGGCATACCCTGACTATCAGGTTTGCCATCAGGTTTGGTAACTGCCTATTAACATGTCTGGAGGATGCTGGGCGTCGGAATGGTGCGCTAGAGTAGGACCGACTGTAAAGGTAGTGTATGTCTATGTTTCACGATCTGAAACCACGACGCGACATTGTAAACATGTGAAGTGACGTCAACACAAGAGTTCAGTTGTTGTGGTTTGAATTAGCTTTACCATCTGTGTATGCTACATGTCGTGGAGCAGGTATAGATTATTATACAATAACAGAAGTATATTCGCTAATGCCATAGAATCTCGATTTTCTGTCATCTATTGTACGGGACCTATTGCAACTGCAATTAATTTGCTAAGCTCGATATCGAATTCGACATGTTAAGGCCTTTGCAAAAACTACAACACATGATTGCATAGTTCTGTCAGAGGGGCGGCTCACAGTCAACAAGGCAATAAAGTAAACACTAAGTATAGCAACTTTAATTCAAGTATTCTTTGATATATCTAAGTTCTGTATCAAAGTTATGTAACTCGTTTTAATCATACCATGTTCTTGTGTATAAAGGGGTCTAGATTCCAACAATACTACCCTAGAGAAATGACTAAAGCATGTTAAGCGGAATGCATTGTTAAATAACTTAAATTTTAGCTGGCCTTAGCCGTTTCCGGTGTAATGTTCACCCTTTCAAACTTAATACCGCTTTCGTCCTTTTTTGCATGAGATTGCTTTTTAATAAAGACTGTCCTGAGCCAGTGGACGTTTGTTCCCAATCTCAAACAATCTTACCTGTATGCTGTCATTCATTGCAACAACAATAATGCGCTTTTCCATCATACTGGCCGCCATCGCCGGCTTCGCTATCGCCAGTCCACGTTCAACTCAATCCAAGACCCATCGACAGATTTCCACCTTCCAGATTGTGTATGACAAGTTACAAAAAGTCAAGGCTGCCAACAATACGCTGTACATAGGATCTTCCAAGCAACATGCTTGCTGTAATCAGATGAATGCTGAAGATGCAGCCACCTTCTTCGTACAAGATAAGGACCTCTTTCTATATTCACCTGGAAATTCGAAGCAACAGGTAATTGTGGATTCGTCAAGATGTGAGCAGATCTCTGTAGGATGATGAACTTCGTTAACACATATGAGGCAAAGCTTATGCGCGATATTCCATTGGCTCTCGATCAAATATTAACAACAAGGCAAACAGGGGCTGGAAAATAGACAGCAATGGCAGTCTTACCTTTAATGATTCTAGCCTGATGACCTGCGGCGATTCCAATCTGGCGCGAGACATTCTTGTGTACGACGGCGATCATGAGCCGGACAAGTCATGCCGCAACCTCACAACTAAAGCAATAAATATCAGGAGCCCCACGAGTTGCTTGTATACTGGAGAAGGACAGGTTGTATCGCATTATTGTCTATCAGACTGAGATCAAGGATTATGTATTCTGGATGTTTTACTGTACTACAATATATCTTCCTCCTGACAATTTACAATTTACTTTTACTAGAAACGGATATCGCTCCCGCAACCATCTATCATTTATTAACTCAAGAAGCTCAACTTCTGTTGACTTAGCACATTAAACTATTTCGACAGGGATCATCGCGGTCGTGCTAAATTCCGACATTTACCAGTCTTCATACTCACAACCCGCCATTTATCATTCCCCCAATTGAACCTAGATACTATCGTGTGCTCTGGTAGGCAAGTTGTGTAGAGCGTCGTTGATAAGCCCCAGCCATGCTCATTACCCTGCCTCTCTTCGTGAAGATTCTAGGGATGCGACGAAAAGCGGGGCAATCGTTAGCAAAGAAATAAATTGCGAAAGAGGGTAGCGGATGCTCTAGGAGCCGAGACAATATCCAGGGCGAGGGGTCGGATATAAAATACGAAACGCTTCGTGGTTAGTTATCTGCAGGGTTAGCCGTCGGGCCTTTTAATCCATGCTACTCCGATCTACCGTTAATTTTAATGAGTACGTTCTGCCGTGCTTGGCCCTTTTTGACTCAGATGTTTTGCGTAAGTCTGCTCCCGCACAAGCGAACTATCGAATTGTGCCGTGTCTAAGACTTTTTGACCCACTTACTCAGGGCAATTCTACCCGTGAGAATTATTCCAAGCCACTATCTTTGAGGTTGACAATGGATGATATGAGAAATCAACAAGTAATGATACCTATAAAGATCGTCCGGTGTGCATGCTCTGGAATGAACAACAATCCAGCACTCATTCAGTCTTCCAATCATTTTCACCACACTCCTTAACATCTCGGCATTATGAAGTTCTCTACACCAACTCTCCTTCTTGCTTCCATTCCAGTCGCCCTTGCGATCCCTGGAGACTACGGCTTTGACTTTGACTGTAAAGCAGTCACCGTTACAGCTACAGTCACCTACACTAAGCCCGGCTACGATGTCCCAGCCATCAAGACTGTCACTATCACGAAGCCTAGCGACGGTCTGACTAAGCCTAAGACTGTGACAGTCACTCAGAACAACTACAAGGATCCCACTACCAAGACGGTGACAGTGACGCAGACCAACTACAAGGTCCCAGCCACCAAGACTGTCACTGTCACGAAGCCCAGCAACGGCCCAACCAAGGCCAAGACTGTAACAGTCACGCAGACCAACTACAAGGATCCTGCTACCAAGACTGTTACTACCACCCAGTCGAACTATCGTGCTGTGCCTACCAAAACTGTGACAATCACACAGAACAACTACAAGGACCCTGCCACCAAGGTCATCACAGTCACCAAGCCCACCTATGGCCCAACAGTTTACAAGACTATCACCAATACCTTCACCACATACGGATGGAAGCCCACAGTGACCAAGTACCACCATGAACCGGCTTACACCATGTACAAGACTGGTACTGTTACCAAAACCGTTACCAAGGCTTGCCACAACGATGACAAGGCTCCGCTCAACATTGGTGTTTTTGACAACTCTGGAAGTGGATCTGGAAGCGGAAACTGGTGGAACTAAGAGATGCAAAATTCTTACATACTTTACTTTTATAATTTCCTTTGTATACTTCACTTCTTAATATAGGTATATCGGAACTAGGTTAACTAATGCTGGATGAGTTACTGGAAATTCAGTTAAGGAAACAGTTGTATCTTTTTAGAGTACAGAAGTCTTTATATAATACTACTGAATTTTATCTATACTCCTAAACGCTCTTATTATTATACTATACTAGAGATAATTAGTAAGATTATAAAGCTTGATATTAAATAAGTATTCTCTTTATATTACAGCAGTTTACTTAGTTTTTATTTTAATAGGATAGTAGTAGTTCCCGAGTTAAAGCTTTTCGACTGTATATGCCCTGCAATAGACTGTGGCATTCTTACTATATTTTGCGTTTCAGGTGGGTAGGATGATTAAGGAACGACGAGAGCGTAGCTCTCTAATACCTATGTTTAAGTGCTCAATAGAGTAGAGTATTATGCATGTACCTTTGATCAGACTGATGACCCTCTTTCAACTGTAAGCTGCATTCATTCATAATTGTATCAAACCCCTCGTAATCTAGCGAATGATTTATGATCACGTAATGTTGAAAGCCATGTCAAGTCTAGCAGGGGCCATCATGGCCGTCCTGGGGGTAACGCTCATTAGTCCTAAACGACTGACCATTGTGTTTCTAATCCTTGTGAGCCAACCATTTGCCGCCCGACCTATGCCAAGCAACCTAATTACAGGGTCACTTTCAGCTCTCATGCAGCTAAACAACTGAATTCCGAATATTACAATGAAGGGCAAGAAACATGATTTTTGGGTTTTGTTCGGCGGTTAAAGAATGTTTGTGAATGGGTATCATGATGTGACAGATGCACTCCAGGAATCAGACTCAGTTGAGGCATTCCCTGGGTCTCGCAGATCGACGGCCTGACTACAGTTTACGGTAAGGTAAGAAAGTTATTGGCAACATTGTGTGAAGAAATCTTCATCATCACGATAACTGAACGCAACAACGGAACTGTTCCTCTTATTGTGGCTTGATGCGATGGTACACAACCATCAACACCAACTCACACTATAATAGGAACAGAATCAGGTTCCGGGCCTCTCTATGCGGCCAACCGCAACATGTGTTTGTCCATTTGATTAGACAAGGCAGACTGGAAAATGTTGCAAGTGCATGATATGATAATACTCATCTGAAGCTGAGCTGAAGCTCTCACCACTGAGTATTTAAATCACCACGTCGTCCCATTAAGTTCGGGAATTCCTACTTCCAGATCCAGTCCATTTTCCTCAACCCATCAAGTCATAAACATCTTTCAAGTAATGGAAGCTTGTTACCCCCATCATTCAAACATGACCGCTCAATTCCCTCTTACCTACCCTCCAACCTGCCCACAATGCGACCAGCTTGCTACTCGCGCTAGAGTCGATGCAGGCAAGCGCAGCAACACCGCCAATCGTCCCTACTACTACTGTCAGTCCGGTCACAAGCGTCAGTTTGTCACCTGGGATGACATGGAGGGCATCTCATCCCACAATCCCCGCTGCCGATGTGGCTATCACAGTCGAAGAAACCAAGGCAATGGACCTATTCCAAGCGAATGGTTCGCCTGTGCTTCCAAGACATGCTCCTTCAGTCAGAACATTGACACAGATGATGAGCCTGTCTATACTCAGAGCCCTCAGAGGTCACAGGGAAGCACTGTGTCTTCGACAGTCGCTGCGTAAGTCCTTTACCAAAAGCATTGGAGTTGATGAACTGACAGTATGTAGCTCGAGCTATCGCGACCATGATAGAAAGAGGTCACCATCAGTGGAGGACGTCAGACTTCATGAGATTATTCAGGACATGAGCATCAAGGTTGAGCGTATGGAAAACACGATTGCATCCCAGCGCTCTGCAGCTCAAAGCTCGGTGAACATCGATTGTTCCCTTCACGGCAGTGGTCGCTCGTCTTTCTTTCGCCGCCGCCGCTGCATCTGTGCATCTTAGTTTTCTTCGTTGCATTTTGTTTTGTCGCTCATTTTATTCCTGTTTCGCCATTCCTTCTCTCATACCAGTCCCTGTTGAAGCTCTACACTCTTTGAAGACTTTGCTTTATTTCATAGCGTTAATCGTGTAGGTTTTTGATTTCTTATGTAAACTCCTGTGCTTTAGTGAGTGAGTAGGTCCGTTGGCAGCCGAGGAATGATGAGTGATTAGTCGAAGTTGCTCCAAACCTCTTAACGTAACGGAGTAGAATAGCGATATTTACAACGACTATGGCAGCGCTATTAACGCAATGAATCATGTAAAGAAATCAATTCTGAAATTGTCAATCCGAGACATTGCTGGTTTCTTTCATTCTGTTACCCCTCCTGTGTCAAAAAGTACCTGATGTCATCTACGTGAGATGGCGGGCTGGGGGCTTTGTGATTCGCCAGGACGCAAAGGTGGCAGCCCAACATTACGTCTGCAAAAGCCCTATGGCCTTGACCGCCTCTCACTGTTCTCTCTGCTTGACAATATTACCAACCGCTATCATCTTGTCTAAACAGGACCATGTCTGTATCACAGGCTTGGCGATCAGCCGACTTAACTCCCGAACAACTTGAATCCCTATACGAACCCATACTTCTGGAGGATGCCTTGCACAAGGCCGCAGCATTTCCTACCCATCCCCATGAGAGCGACAACCAGTCGCCTGCAGCCTATCAACCGGATATGGAGGATCTCGAAGCATTCCAATTTTATGTCAATAAACTAGCCCAGGTTTGTGACAATGAGCGTGGTGGGAATACAGTCACTGCGATGGCAATACTTCGAGGCTCTTCTGGCCCCAACTATGTCATTGGTTCCAACTTCAGAGATCCAGGAGAACTACAGATGACAAAGGACTTCATGCAAGCGTTATTAGATCTCATGGGCAAGAACCCAGACAAATTACAACCAAAGGCGTTAAGAAGCCGCGTGCTTTGGTTCATACTGTCCTTTAACATTCCACGATTGCAAGAGTACCTGCAACATCTGAGTCAAGCAGTGCAGGAATGCCGAGAAAGTTGCGAAAGAAGGGAAGAAGCCGAAGGTAAGTGTTTCTGAGTGTAACTCCATGGCCTTGAATGTGCTAAAGTGTTGAAGAGTCTGAGCCCCTCAAGAGCCTTCGGTATCTGGCAGACAAATGTGATTTCAGACTGGATGTCTCAACCTCCAATGCGGAGGACAAATGTAAGCAATCTGCCATTTTAAAGTATACAAGCAACATTGAAATAACATACTAGCTCAGCCATCAGTGACTGTGAAACATTAATCAAGGCTATTTATACGATGGACCAAACAGAGATCTCACAAAGGGCCAAAGATGCAGAAATGACAAGATCCGAGCCATGGTGCAAACTCCGGCACTACCTTGGACGCTGGCTTTCTTATCGCAAAGCGGCTGAAGGTATCGTTACAGTTTCTGAAAGGTGGCCCAATCTATTCTTGGATTTCGAGATTACTATGGTGCCACCTGGTTCACGTCTTCAGAAGCCGAATTTGCCGTCCGACCTTACGAGCTCGATCATCATCCAAAAGATATTCGCAGAAGATAAAAGCCAAGACCTAGACCTCAATCAACTAGCCGACAGTCTGGAACAAATGGGCATCGATGAGATTATTCAGAAATCTCAACAGTCCAGAAAGTTTAGACCCAGGTTGCATGCGGAAGGTCTACTGTACGAGTATCTTTCAACGAACGGACAAACATCTGCAGAGTCCTACTGGAATCGCTGGAGTTATATCGGCAGTAGTAAGCCTACGTGTCGCCTATGCCACTACTACTTTGATGCCCTCCAGGACGACAAGCCGGCTATTCGCTCGTCTCACCATAATCTGTATCGGGACTGGCGGCTTCCAGAGCATCATGATGCTGAAACTCGAGATGACCTCTTGAACAAGATAGTTCAGAGGCTAAGAGCAGACGTGATGAAGACGTTGAAGGAAAAGAAGCTAAGGCGGAAAGCAAAAGACTCCAACACGTATTCGTCTTTCCCGGAGGGTCTGCGGATGAAGGACCATACTTCAGGGTCTACAGATAGTGACGATCGAGAATCATCTGATTCGGCAGACTCGCAACAGGCAAGCGCTGGATTTGAAGACGTAACTAGTCCTATAGACTGAGAGGGCAAATACAAGTAGTTTTATGTGCTACACATTTCTTTTACTCCTTGAAATAACTGAAGGCACCCTGACATGTCCGAAGGTGCTATGTATTCATTACAATGCCATGACCTCTCTCACGATATGAAAATGACGTTCTCAAAACATTATTCTTCGCCTCCAAGCTTTCCGCCGGTTGGGCTCTTTCCTGTCTCAACAGCATCCTTGGACCTTGATCCGCCCGATTGAGCGCTCGCATCTTCCGGTTTCTTCCCTTTCGCGGCGGGAGGTGTAGGGCCCGGGTGCTCCGCATCGTGTGTTGCTTTCGAGTTGGCGCCCTGACTCTGGGGATCGGAGGCTACTGGGTCTCCCTTGCCATCACCATAGCCTTGGCTTGCGTATGTGTTCCTCTGTATGATAGAGACCTGAGGAGCTTGGGACGTGATTGTGGTGCGCGCAATGATGGGGCGCAGGGCCAGAAGGCCGCGGCTGTTAGTAAACCGAAGGATTGACATGTTGTAGGTATTCAGTGGTTAATTAATGACTTATGGTGAGAATAGTTTACAGTCACAAGTGATACAAATATCGATAGCTGTTGATATAGTGAGGGCGATGAATGATCATGACATCATTGACTATTGGTCCAGCGTCATCATGCTGTATGGGAACCATATGATGTCAAGGCCTAACCCCACTGTTTGCGATGACGATAATGCTGGATGGCTGCATTCAATGCTCCATAACTATACTTCATTCGGGTAAAGCATAAATTACTCCCGACTTGTAGGCATTCCTTTACGCGGTTCATATCTCCAGACCCCACTAGCTAAGCTTTTTGAAAGTCACGTCTCTCAACGCGTACAGGGTAAATCAACACAACGCTCCAGACCCCACTCTTCGACGCGTCGCATACCTGTCTTGTCAAATGTTATTCTCGTACCTCGGGTAAGCTTGAGAGGAGATCGGCTTTGACTTACCTCTCATTGGACCACTTGCAAGTCTCGCTTAATCCTCTGTCTTTCCTTCAACCACTCTCAAGACGTTCCAGTGGAGCAGGTCCCGGGTAGCAATCGCGTCCTCAAGGCTATCGTGCCCTTTCCCTTTCTGAATAGTTCTCTGTAGCCGCAGTTCTGCCAGCTTCTTCAGCGACAGACCCTGTGTGTTGCCATCATCATTATTTCCTCCAACAACAAACGTGTCAATAATTCGACGATGGATCCAGCGCAATGAGGTGAGATCTGAGTTTGCACCGTGCCCAATAACAATGGTTTCAGGGCTGACGTATTTCCATACCAAAGCCCGAGCATTCTTTCGGCCGGAGATGCACCTCTTTGCACTCCGTGCTTCTCGCATTGACTTCCACGTCACTCCTGAATATTTGGTGTTTAGGTGGCTCATCAAGACATCAGGCCAAACGAGTTTATCGATCAGAACTTGACTGGAGAAATAGTCAATGAGTGTCAGCCGAATCAACTCGCAATCGCCAGATGCTGCTGTGCCCATCTCACAGTCAATCACGACAGCTCTGCGGGTGTCCTTTGTCGTTCGGGCTGGCGTTACAGAGTACTGCCAGCGAGAGAACATCTCCTTGAGGGTAGATTGTTCAGGTTGGTGATGCTCTTCGTGCTTGCAAGGGGGACCTGACACATGCGTGTCACAACACATCCATTTCTGCCCCAATAGTTAGCGAGCCGTATTTCGCGTTGAATGGTAAGAAGTGTTACCTTATCCACTACCTTTCCGTCGTGGAAGTGGCAGCGTAGTGTCGGTCCGCACGGCTTCTCCAACTGCAAATGTTCCAGTCCAAGTGAACCGATCTCGTCTGGAACATCACTTGGCGAGGCGACTGGGAGATCTTGTTTGCGGACTGATCGCTGCCGAGGCCGCTTTCCCTCCTTTCCAAGCACTAGATAGATAGCTTAGCTCACGGACTTCTGTGATAGCAGAAAGGGTATCCTACTCAGATTGCATCTGCGACAACGTTTCTTTTTCTCGAGGTCGTCATCTGATAGTAAAGCTGTAATATAGCCCTTGGATGATAGACATTCAGAGCAAAGGACTAGACTGGAAAGAGATCTCACGTAGTCGGGTCGGTCTGACATCAGCTCGTTCAAGGGCATAGTGGTGTTCGTCATGATCTATGAGGTTAAGAGGAGAGACTGTATCGCGGTGTTTTGTTTGATGCGTTGAAGTAAACAGGCGATCAATGGGCTGCGATCTTGTGTGAAGCAAGCGTTGTCTATTCGGTTGCTGGATGGAACTGACGCTGAGCACTGTGATTTAAGGAACCTGAAACTAGGATATCAGGAGGAAAAGAAAGAGGAAGAAAAAAAAGAAAAAACCGAGTAGCTTTACTTTGTAGGTGGAGTAGTCTCACTTCGCGGCACAGCCTGAACTTTCATGCTGTGGGAGGCCGACCGACACGTTAATTCACCCATAAGCCTGTTGCGGGGTTAGGGCTCCAACGAGGATTGGGTATACCTGCATAGTGAAGTGAGTTATAAACAAAATAATAACTTAACTTCTGTTCCTCAAATGGACTACTTGATGGTGAGCACTCGTTCCCGAAACTATGGTTTACCAGCAAGTTCAGGTATGTATCAATAAACGCTAGTCATCTATTGAGAGTGTCAGAGAAAATGCACAAGAGCTATGATAAAACTGAATGTACTTCCTATGCCCGTATGAGTGCCAGACAATCAAGCCACTCTGATTTAGATAACCGGAAGCAAAAAAAAAACACAAGGATTGCTTAACATGTCCAACTTATATCCCACTGTCCACCCGTGACAAAAGTTCCCTCAACCATTGACCTTAGAAACAGCAACCTTGTGCATTTCTGGGGAAAACCTGCATGTCGGCTTGCTACATAAACAGTTGTGACCATACAAGCAAGCGGCATCACGGCACTGCAGCCCAGCATTGCATACTCCTCTTCGAACCTCTCGTCGAAAAACGAGTTTTTCCTCCTCTGATAACCAACCATGATCATACGCACATTTGTCGTCAGGCTTTGGGCACGACCCAGATAGGTGGTGCAAACGACAATATCTCAGATTTAGCCTGCCAACCTTATGATTCCAGCTGTTAACAGCTAGTCTATTCGGCTTTCGCAGGTAATCATCGATTCTGCACCCATCAGAGTTCAACCGTAACGGACTTTGTGCTGTAGTATCACAAGAACTTGCATCCGCCTTCGACCCCACAGTAGAGGCCCAAGACGGAGAACTTGAAACGGATGCCGATGGCTCTGGCGTTGGTGTTGGTGGCAGGATCTGCACCGGCATAGACTTGAAAACATCTTCCATCTTAAAATTTTTGAAGCGTAGATCACAAAATTCTCGCCCGACGCTAAAACCATGAAGAAGGGAAACTCGATCAACCACGGAATCGTCATGGGCATAATCCTCCAACAGTCGCACGTAGGAATTGTCATGACAAGCCCCAAAGATGATATGACGACATGTAGGGTTTCCAACAAACTGCTTGAAAGAACCTGGTTTTGGGTGAGTCAAGTGAGTGGTCAGACATATGCAACTTACCTGAAATCTTCTTATCCGCCCGATCTTTACCACTGCCAACAAGTAAAAAGTCGGTATACTCGGATGCTTGCGTGAAGTCCTTCGCGAATTCCACTAGATCACGCGGTGCATTGATGATGCCAGATGAAGCGAGGAAGTGGGACAAACCAGCCTCGTTGGCATATGCCTTGATCATGATAGGGCAATCCGGCAATTCAGGTCTGCTTGCTTGCAGAAAGCCTCGAACTTTATCGCTTAAATCAAGGGCTGCCTTTCTACCACCTTCACCGTCGGCATAGTATTCATCTTTGAACTAGAAACGGTTAGCCATTTGTGATGCGAGGGATCTATACTGCATACAATATACGAATCGGCATCGGCGTCAATCAAGACTAGAACAAATGAACTTCGCTCCTAGAACTGGTCAGCATTTGTGAAGGGTGTCAACGATCAAATCGTACCATGGATTGCTGAAACTCTTCGTATTTGGCGCGCGACTCATCTGCGTCTTGTTGCGTAAAACGTCTCGCAACCCGCTCACTTTCGAGATCCCGGACGGCATCATCATATTTACCAACCAGGTCCTTGATTTGACAACTGAGATCCTATGATAATTAAGTATGGTATCGAGTGATGGGGCGACAGTCAAAGTCAAAATACCTGCAACCGAGCGACCTGCCCTTCTTCAGCAATCTTGAACGCGGCGAAATCTTCCGCCAGTTTCCCGCTCATTGTTAGCGACCGACTCTGGGTATGTGTTGAAACTGCAAGCAGCTTTGCAAAGGAAATAACGCAGATATATCACTCTTCCACGTGATTAACGACGGTTGGTTCGAGGATTCTTGTGCAGCCAACAGCAGATTCGTAATTTCCTCTGTTCAACCTTGTATCTGCCTACTCGCCTCAGCGCTTAAAGTAGTCGGCCGTTCATCGCGACCAACAAGTCCTGCAACACAGCCTGGGACTCATAGCAGGGATGACTTTCGGAGCGTTTAGCGCCCAAAAATACAGCAGGTGGTCAAGAGCAGACTCCTATTGCTATTTATTATCAAAATCGTAACAGATACCTGATGCAGTTGATCGCAGCGGGTGTAACGGAATCCTGGACTTCTATTACTGCAAGTAGTTGTGCCAGCTGATAGGGATCGACACCGGGCCGGGCCGATTTAGACTGAGTGTTCAATGGATGGGTCGAAGTGGATGAACTTGCCTTAAGACGGTCAACTTCACTCCTGGACTCTTGGCCTCCGATCATGCCACCACAGACGCCAAGTCACTGCCCTTGTTGCCTCGCTTGGTTCCGCTACTGCTTATGTTAAGAGATAAAAATCACGCACCTATTTCCTATTTTCTTTATGTAGGTAGGACCATACGGCCAATAGCAAACAGGAGTCGCTGTTTCGTGGCTCCACCTTCGCGTTGGACTTTGAAACCCGCCTGACTACCAACAGTGTTGGGTGTGGCTCTGCCACCCTTGTGCATTCCAACCACTAACTGCTCTTTGCTATGCGCCCATACCCGCAGTGTAATGGGGGGGTTGGGAGACATCTCAGTTTATGCCTATCCTGCTCGATTGCCTTGGTGCGTTGCCCTCCAGTCAGTTATTATGTTTCCGTCAAAGAGGGTATTAGTCTCATTGGGGCTTGTGTCTTAACGCTCTTGTTCTTTTCCATAGGCATCGTAAAAAGGTTCATCGGCTAAGACGTCTTCCTGTCACTCTGCTGCGCTAGAGTGCTGCAGATTTCTTCGTGAAATCATGTAATGTCAATCCTTCACCCTGGCGTCGGTTCATCTTGTTAGGCTCAAAGCAGATGGAAAGAACCAATTCTACTAGGATGTACTTATTCAGGTACTAGATTCTCCAGAGGCTCTAGACTGTTCTATTACCCTCTTGAAATTCACCTCGTTTCTCAACTAGATACAAGCTAAAACGTAATCATGCGACCAGGATCAAAAATTCGACTTACGGCCTTTTGTACATCTTCGAAGCGCATGAAACCGCATTGCTCACTTTCCAGGTGACTTGTAACGGCAGCGAGAGTGGCAAATCGCTTATCACAAGCCTTTTTTGGGCAATGATACAACTTTTGTGCATGCTTTGGCGACTGAAGATGCTGGTTGAGAGATTGGAGTCGATTGAAAGTAGCCCCACACAGAGAGCAGTCGAAAGCTCCAGTGGCTACATTCTGGGATCTCTCAGTGGCTTCAAAACCGTCCTCCTTAGACCAGTTGAGCAGTTTCCTGGTCAGTGTACCGTTGGGATCCCGCTTTCTGACTGCTTCATAGATCATCACCCTGTTTAAAGGCGCTTTAAAGCAGCCTTTATTCTCGAGATGTTGAAACACACCGGCTGCAGTCACGTATGATTGGCCACAAAAGGGGCAGGGTTGAGTTTCTCCTTGGTGTACCCTACTTCGGAGGTGCTATAAACATTAAACATTAGCCATTAGTCGTCAGCAGATTCGAGTTTGATAACTAACCATCTTGATGCTGTTGAAATCTTGGAAGGATCGATCGCATGTATCGCAGTAGAAATGATTGCTTATCTCATGATCCCTGAGATCATCTGCAGTATCAAGTTCCTCGTCACAGGAGTCGAACTCGCAGTAGTAGCCGGGATTATCTGAGTATTCCGATGCGGATTCGGCCCAGTGATCCAAAGCACTCATATGCTGCTCAACAGCACGCTTGGTCCTGAAGTAGCGGTCGCAGGTCTCACACTCAAAGTCTGGGACTTCATGTGAAGTGTCTGATACGTGCTGGTCACGAGATCGCCAGGAAGGCCATGTTTTCCAACACGTACCGCAAGCAAATTCCATATAAGAAGTAATTAATTGAGGCTTTGACTAACTTTCGAAAGATGAAATAGAGATCTAGAGAAGCTAGTGGGAATTGGTAGAAGCGGTGGGATTATTTCTTCTACAGAAGTCAATGTCTACGCCGCTGATGTTGGTCGGCCTCCTGCATATGTAAGACGTACTATTCTTTTTCCTGCTTACCCCGCAGTGTTGTATTGTTAACTAAGCTCTAATCGGAAGGCATCCGTGCTGGTTCGCCCTTGCAAATGAATATCTTGTCACCTCGTGGCCATCCCACACCTGCAGACATTGGTAGGGCAAATGCGGTTGGTTCCATTCGCCCATCCTTCATTTACGTGCCAGGCCAATGGCTGGACGTGATTAAATGGAATGGGAACGCATGTGACTCAACAGCTTGATATGCGGCTGGCCTCATTCTTATCATCTAGACCGCAAACGTGACCTGTCGAGCATAATTAACGCGATGATAAATCCGTGACGTATATGACGGTTTTCCAAGCGATCGGAAAAGGCGTTGCACGTGTCACTGAGATAGGTGGGGGTAAATAAACTCATCGCAATTCTAGACAAATGCATCTTGTGAAGACTTCACGGCATATCACAATATCGATCTTGAAAAATGCCCTTTACCACAGGGAGAGAGCATATACACAAGACACGTTCGCTATGATCCCTACATCAATGATCACGCAAAGCTACATCGCGCCATGAAAGTTGGCCATCGCACTATAACCAGCAGGGCGTTAGCTGCGCCTTTCCAAACATCCTTACAGGATATCCATCAGCCACTGAGTGTCGTGGACACTGGGGATCTCATATGACAAAGTATATGCCGTAATTAAACACTATTGCTCGGATGTTCTCTGGAATATGCAAATGGAGAAGAGGTTATGGATGGGTATTTTCATTAAAGATTCGGCGGATTCGGCAAAAGATCAAAATAATCCGTATGACGATTTTTATATAAGGACGCACTTCCTACAAGATCTCGCGCAGTAGGAACCTAAGCAAACCACCGTGATATGCGCTATACTTAGGGAAGAACTTTTCGTTCTTAATTGTATAGCGCTGGAGCTGCTCCAGGTTCTCAAAAACTTTAACAGGCATCCCAGTGTTCCCAGTCTCGACGAGATCGACCAAGTTAACATGTGTCTGACGTACACGCTAGATTCGATTAATGCCCTGATTATCTCAAAGAGAGTGGAAGCCATGAAACATACCTCTCGACATTGTCCCAAACGTCCAGGGACTGGCTCGATGTTCAGCATACGACAAAGCTTTTGCCAGGACTCAAGGCTGTCGGAATCTGTTCCATAAATATCGTTGAACTGTTTCACCATCGCTGCTTTGAACTCTCGCTTCGGATCTTCTTCATCGTCGCTATCCCAGTCAAAGGAATCGCTCATTCTATAAAACTCTGTCCAAATCGGGTTTGAAGAGTTGTAATCGAATTCAGGATACTCAGCGAAAAACTGGTCAATATGGTCGAGAGATCTCTCAACTCTTTTCTTTTTAGCCTTTTTTGAGCGCTTTGGCTTCTTAATGGCAGTTGCGGGATTCTTATGTGCAAGATGGAAGTTAGTGGCTCTGAGAATGTGGTTTTATGACGAGGAGAGGCACCTACGTTCGTCTGACCGGTTTGTCGTTCGTGACGAAACCAACATTTCGACCCATAGCGACAGGTGCCGGATTCCAAATAATTCCGACAGTCCGTTTTCGATTTCGGGGCGCCCATTGCACTTACAAAGTAGACCGTGCCGCTCAAGGATCGAAACGTGATAGGGATGAAACAGCTTGAGTGCTGTGCATTCGACTAATATTACAATTCACGGGTAGGTTTGGGCATCAGTCTTTCAAATATTGCTGCTGCTACCGTGAATGCCCAACCGCGATCAGCCGATCTGCAAGCCACCTGACCGATGCTTCAATTAGCCAGTCACTGATGCCTATATAGAGTACGTCATATGAGACTGTACCGACCGAACCTTGACCTGCTGTTGGGCCAATGTGCAGCTATTGATGCGGGAGGCCGACCTGGTGCATGAGGTAGTCCTCCTCCCCCGCCACAGGGGACCTCAGGTGCTGACCGGGCATTGGTCCTGCTCTTGTTTGTTTTCTTAATTTCGCGTGAAGAAGAAAACATCTTATCACCGTTTACCTTAACGCATGTGCGTCGCTCTGATCGGCGTCTCAAGCTGTATGATTAATTTACCTATGACCCTGCTCCAGACATTCCTCCAGATAGACTCTTTTGACCATCGCTCCACCTGACGCTATGGATAATAACATGAACCCTGCCATATTATGCGCCGAAAACATCAGTCTTCTTTTCCTCCTGCACAGCGTCCCAAACGCACCAAAAGTCACACCACTCCACAGAGGTCAGACAAGCGAAACAGGGTACGGCTTGTCGTTCGAAAAGGAGCGGGGACTTGCAAGTACTTTGGCTTTCCTTTCTAGTATTCAGGAAGATCCGAATAGAATCCCGGCTCTTTGCATGGAAAGCGTTCCTGGCTGTTGTGCCCTCAAAGTCCATGTCGCCGTCAATAAGGATAGTTTTGTTGATGGCGACACGCATCTCATGGAAATGAAGCGCGCGTTGAGTAAGATACTTGCGCCACTTTCGACTTTTTCAAATAGTGAGTGCATTGAGCCGGATCACGATACGTATGGAAAACAATTATGTACTAATCATAAATTAGCCGATGACCAAGCTGTCACGATGAATACTGTCTTCAATGTGATTGTGACCGTATGTGAAGAGCGAATTCTTCGCCGTCTTCATCTCCGTCCAAGCAAGAAACAAAAGATAAAAAAGCCGGCCGTTGAAACCCTCTCACTAGCTATAACATCCTTGAGACAGCTTCGCAAGAAGATATCAAACCGAGAGGGGTTGGTCGATTCAGCATTAAAGTTTGAAGACGGAGCGAATGGCACTATCAAGCTGATTATGGCTTGGACCAAGCACCAAACTACAGCTCGCCTGCGAGATATTATTGAAGCAATTCACGAATTATCGATCGTAGAAAGACTCGATGAGTTGCTCGACTGCATACCGAACAACCTCATGGGCCCTAACCTGAGGGACAGCTTGCATAACATGATCCGGAAGGTCGCCAGGTACAAGGAGGCTGCTAGGTACCTCTGTCGATTGGCAAGGAAATTCCCATGCGTTCGGAGGGCGGAAGTTGTTTCCGTGACTTTGCAACGGGAAATGTTCACCAAACCTGAGGTCGATGGTTATGCACCTTCTTTGTCTGCTACATTGCACCGAGTGAGCAGTAAGCACGGCAGTTCTGCAAATCTTTCCAGAATCTGCGCCTTACTAAAGGTGAACGCAGAGCATGCTGAACGCGTATTCTCCGATCATGTACTCAGGGCTCTTCAAGGCGCGAAGATCCATGCTGAAGTCCAACTGTTCTATCACATCGAGATGCTCCGTCTGACCCGACCGCCACGTGTGGTTTGTTCAAGTAAGGATGCTTGCTATCTCTGCGACTTCTTCATCACCACCGGCACCAAATTTCACAGTCCAAAATGCCATGGAAGGCTCTATCCTGGCTGGCGACTACCCGTGTTACCTGTTCAGGATGAAACACAAAGAAGGTTCAATGATCGTTTAGAGCAGGAAGCCTGTAACAGCATACAGGACCTGCTCAGAACAAGAAAGAAGTTGTCATTACCGGATCCTAGGGAGAGCACAGTTCTTACAATTAGGCAATCAGATTCAACGTTGGCCCCACAGTCAGACAACCTGGATGCGGCGAGAGATGGTTCTAACATGACCTTCGATAAAGCTGGTAGTGACGCCTCGAAGCCAAGTACAATCACACTCTCGAACAACTACTTACACGCAACTGAAGATATTCTGGAACACCACGTCACTTGTCGCGATGGGAACACAGCCAGACAAAGTATTGCATCGCACCCAAGCCACGATCAAAGTCAAGAATTCTTGTTATCCGGCATTCAGGGTGAAGCCGATCAGAAACATGACGCTAGGCGGACTAATCCAATCACTCTTTGTGTTTCGCCGGAAAATGTGTCATTTTTTCGTTTCGGCCCAATAAAACTCCATGTGGAATACTCAATGGCCCACAAAGGGAATGTTAGAAAGGATCTAACATTTGATGCTGAATGGATTCCAGATATTGAGGACCAACCAACTAACAAATATTCGGGATCACCCTTGATTGACGTCGGAAAGTCTACATACACGGCATCCCTTCCCTTAGATAAGCTCAACCAACTGGATATAAGCCACGAAGGAGGAGTGTTGAGAATTCGACTACATCCTTGAACTAGACCGCCCCTCCGTTGAATATAAGGAACTTAGTAGGTGTAGCAAGGAAGTGAGCTCTTCGTGGTCATCAGTTCCTGGATCTTCAGGTCTTCCGCCAAGCCACTCATGAGCAGGATGTCACCGAGAGGTGCAAAGAGTTTATTCTAGAGGTGGGAGAAGTGTTGAGACCCAAGTCACCACCGATAGAGGCGTGGATAGCAACATGGGGACAACCCTGGACTTCGTATCAATAGTCGTTGTAATTGTCTATCATCTAGAATTTGCGACAGCCTCCTTCGTGTAAGCATCTCACAGCACAATTCCAACATTCCAACTTCCGTCGTTCCAGCTGCGAGATAGGCAGTGAGAATGATAGTCGCCACCATCGTAGGGGGGATAGAAATCTTGGAAAGGGCCATCATTGACATACTTCTTGAAAAGTCGATATACTCTTTTACAATTTATGGGCCCTGGCGACGAGATGCTACAAGTCTTGCCAGTTCAAGCTTGGCATCGAAAATCTCACGTAGCCTGATTTTGAATTGTCCGTTATTGTCCATCTCTTTTATCTTCTTGAGTGAAGCTTTGAGCGAGTATTCATTGTGCATGGTAATATGTCGTCTACTTGAACTAAGTGGCTGTGTAAAAATCACCAGGTAATTGACCAGCTAGAATACATACAGCTGACTACTGCATGGGTCACACTGAATGCATGCGGGCGAGGAAGGAAGGACTTACTTATGCAGCTTACCCTTGAGGATACCTGACAAGCCACCCTTGGCATCGTAGTATGTTTGGACCAGGCATTGTTGCCTTATTACCTTCGCCCTGAGTAAAGCTCTTTTCATTCGTCTGCTTACGCAGGCGAGCCTATTGCCTCTTCAAGGTTATAACCCACCTTCCAACCTGGGATGGGCGAATGCACCTAGTTTTATGTTCATAAGACCTCGATCCACCGACCCACCAAGACCTATGCCGTAACAAAGCGTAACACAAGGAAAATTTACTTAAGATCCCCACATGTAGCCGGCCTCGATCTTACCTACTAAAATGCTTACAGAGTACATTAATTAGGTATAGTTACAGTAATAGATGTGAAAACAGATCGGTAGGACAAGTAACTAAAAACAGAGATAGGTCTATCTGCGATAACTGTAACTAACAGCTAAGTATTCCCCGTAATAACAGGTATTGCTCTATAATAAGACTGCACAGTGTTGATATGTAGAATAAAACGCTGCTGATGCTCGGCGGATATCGTGAACACGGTATAGGGCTGGCAGTGACCAAAGGTTTCTTCGCATAGCTTACCTAAAGAGGAACGCCAAGATATACAGTCTATTATTAGCTCTGATCAAGTAAGGACGGCATATATAACTCTTTTAAGCCTTTTAGCCTTTTTTTCCCAAGTCCAGACGGGCAGCATATTTAAAGTGGGCAACACTTGTGAGTTATCCTTGGAGCGCTTCCCAGTTACCTTACTCAACCCTGCCTGTAAGACGCAGTATAAATAGATGTCCCATCGCCGCAGTACTTGAACAAACCATCCAAGCATCTTATTCCTCATTTAAACAAACAGCATGAAGTTCACCACTCTTACAGCTGCCCTCCTCAGCCTCGGCTTTGCAGCTAACACAGCTTCTGCCGCGTGCTGCAACCTCAAAGTTTGCGATAACTTTGGCAACAAGGGCAATTGCAAGGGTGGATGCTACCCTTACGAAAAGACCGTCAACATTGATAGAAAAGGCCTTAAATCATCAATCGCTTCTGGAAAGACTGCTTCGGATTGTACATGTACCTTGGGCAAGAACAGGTATATCTACAATGTACATGCTCACCTTGTTGCATCAAGCTAATACAGTAGACAGTAAATCTTGTATGCTGGTTGATTCCAAGGGGAAGAACGCACCCAAGGGTTGCCTTACTGGTATCAATAAGGCGTACTGTATCAAGAAATAAGGGGACCTCAGATGTATCTAAGCAAGAGAATGACAATGTGGGATAAATAATTCAATACCTACCCGTTGTTTCCCCTCTATTATCATTGACTGCTAACAATATGTTAACATATTACTGCTATATAAATACACTGGTATAGATAAAAAGGGAAGTAACTACATAGTCCCTACTAATGTTTACTGGGAGATAACAGTTTAAGCCTATGTAGCTGGGATCTAGTATTAAAACTATCCTTAAAACATGTTGCATTAACTTTGAGATTTGTTAAAGGGCTTCTTAATAAATCTTGCTTAAGTGGGATAATAAGCTGCAGCGCTAGATCTAACTATTAGACTGTAGCGTAACAGGTTAAGCTATAATTAGATATATTAGAGGTAACTGCAACCTGGCTTGTTAATATAGACACTTATCCTTTGATCTTAACGTACTTGTAATTTTATTAATTTCTACATGTATAGAGCATACTATAAAGGAAATGGCTGCAGGAGGACGTCCTAGTTGCTGGATTAAAAGTGATCATATCATCCTCTTTTGCCCCTTGCAAAAGTACAATCTGCACTACAGCAGCCAAGTGACTCTTGTATTGATTTAATATGTAGATTGGGAACTTACACCTCGGAACAACTCAAAAAGAATAGCAGCCAAATGACCTATACCAGTACATGATCCATAAACTAAGTGCGATGAATGGGCGGTCAGCCTCGGGGACGTCACCCACTCTCGCTATCCGAGCCTTTTCTTCTTGAAGGCAACGTCCTCTAAGGTACAGGCAGACGTAGGAATTAACAAGGAACCAACCTTTACGGTATTCTCCTGTTGGTTTGCGTAGTTTAGATAGTCTTAGTAGCCTCCAGTGCGGTGGTTATGAGGGCAGTAGAAGATGGATTGTTCATCAATGATGAGCAGGAACTCCCTCCGTCGGCCGGACGCGAACGTCTATAAGTAGCTGGGTGAGAAGAAAAGTCATTCTTCCTACAGGTTGCCTTTGTAGCATGAGTGGCGCTTTAAAAAAGACGTCAAAGATTAATATAACGGCCAGCTAGAGATAACCTTGCATTCAAAACAGAGGTTATAGTTGTCCTTTCTTCTTTACCCCGAAGTGGAGCCACCGGCCATTGATGCCCCCATAGCGATCAAACCAGGATTCATAGTGGCTACACCGACGACCGCTGAGACAACCAGGATCGCTACCCCATCTCTCATCTTTTCCTTCCTCCGAGCTTTCTTCTGAAGCTGAAGCCTAACCTCCTCTTCGTGTCTAGATGCTGCCTTCTCCTCATCGATACGCTGCTTTTCAAGTTCCGCCTTAAGCTCTTCGGCCTCTTTCAGTTCCTGCTCTAACCTCCGCTGTTCCATCAAATTCTCTTGATCTTTGATCTTCTTCTTCAAATTTTCTACCTCAGTTGCAAAGTGTGCCTGGGCTTCTTTAAAACTCTCCTCGTCTTCCATCTGCTCACGGCGCGCAAGTGCATACTCGGCGGCCCTCTCTCCGAGTGCCGCTGTTAACTGCTGTTGCTCGGACACGGCCGCTGCTAGTCGCTGCTCATACTCGGCTTCCTTTTGCTCCATCAGAGTTTCCAGCGAAATTTTGCGCTCGTGCTGAGCTTCGCTGGTTTCAACGAGACGCTGTTCAAGAGCCTCCTTCTGCGTGGCAAGCTTTTTGGCCAATTCCTCATCGGACTGTCGCATCATTTCTGCATGCGCGTTCTGCAGTTGCTGAATCTCTTGCCGCAATTTCTCCTTTGCAGCGATGATCTCTCTTTAAACTTCGCGTTGAGCTCCCGTTTTGTCGAGCGACATGCCTTCATCCACAAGCTCCTCTTGGATCTTGAGCATGACTTTGCTATTTTCTTTGTCAATTTTGACGATCTTGTCAACCACCGTTTGCGCCGAGTCTTTGGTCCCAAGCCACCTGACCACTTGACTACCGCCCGTGTGCATAGCACCTTCATCCTCCTACCAACCTACCCATTGCTGGATGGAGGAGAATCACATGTGGTCATTACCGAAAGAAGTACCTTTCGCTTTCAACTCCCACGTGGAAATACTCTCTTCTACAGGAACTTCGTTTTATATGTCCGCGCTGGAAGATGACGGAGTTGTTGCTGTCACTAAGAATGCGCATACTTAAGAACTTCCCACGTTGTCAATTCCATGCAACGAAAACGACCAGGACGCGTCAAAGGTTCTTAAGCTATACGCTATGCCATCCTGAGATAGGGATAGACGAGCTAGGTTGTACACAATCAAACAGAATACGGGTTGGAAAGAATTTATTGTTATAGTGGCTATTATTTACTTAAATATAATCTAAGAGGATCTGCTCGTACGTTTAGACGGGGAAGCTTTAAGAGCTTATTTATTATCAGCGCCTTATTAGCCCCAAACTACAACCTATAGCGGTACCAGAATAAACTTAGGCCAAGCCTGGTTGTAATTGCCTAACCGGTTTACTGCTACCTCAGAGTTATAACTAGAAGAAATAGCTAATGGTTGCGTTGGATATCAGGTCATAGCAAAATCAGGCTGAGAGCTTTGGACGATGACTGGCTGCTTAAATGAGGGATAACAAGCAGGCTGGTTACACGAAATGCTCATTGGGCCTAATTGGCTCCAAAAGGGCTGATCTGCATTGAACTATTCTATTCTGAGTTATTTCAAGGAACTATTGTTTGACCGCGCTTACGATATGACAGGATCAGGGGCGTTGATCAACAGCCCCCTCCTCCGATTGTAATCAGAAAGATTTCCTTCACTCTTTCCTTTTCCCAGTTCCTTTAGTTAATGACCACAGGGACACATTTCACCTCCAAAGCCTTCAGCTATCTGCATACATCCTTCTGACTTGTAGCGATGGCAGCAGCCCAGAATGGAAACATTCCTTTGGGTCTCGCTGATGGGGACAACGCAGCAAATGCCCCAGAGGTCGACCCGCGATATTTCGATATGTACAACAAATCACCAGACCAAGTCCAAGTCCACGTTGTTACGCAAAAGAAACTGCCATTCGGCTGGAGCCTTTGGGCACTACTTACTATAGCTGCCTTCATCTCTGCTCTTTGTATTGGCGCTGTCGTAGGTGGAATATTAGCCAAACAATTGGCTGATTGCAAGTAAGTTTAGTTTGTGACCCTCACCTTTTGACCAGCATGCTCACGGCTTGAGTTTTATCAGGTCCTCGCTATCCCCTACCACTACTCAGACTTCATCTCCAGAAAGCACTTCGCGTCCCGCTGCCGATGCTGACGACACCAACGGCTACGCACCTGTCCTTGCGCAGGACATCGTTAATCTGACTAAGCCGGATGAATGTGCGAGTCGTGGAGGTCCCCATGAGACTCCATCAACCGGTGGACTGCTGTACACTTATTACTGCGATTTCAACGCACCGAGCAGCAGAGAAATCCACGACCAGCAAAGATTCCTTGCATATACACTCCGCGATTGCATTGACGCCTGCACGAATATGAATCAACTGGTCAAAGATGATCATGACAAAAATAATTCCAATAGAACCAAATGTGATTCTGTTGTGTGGTCATGGGCATTGGAAAAGTATTCGGGGAATCGCAACGGTAACTGCTGGCTGAAAAGTGGTCGTGCAGCAGAGAAGGTGGAGTTCATCTCCGTTGGGAATATCTATGCTGAAGCACCGTAATAGTTGGTAACATGACATTCAGGTGTTGCTAGGGCGCAGGGTTGATTCTATTGGAAGTAGTGTTAAGTTCTTTTGTTAGGCTTGGCGATTAAACGATATGAGTGTAATATACCGTATCAACTGATGAAATTCGGTATGAACTGCGGAGACAACGCTAGTAAATGCACTATGCTCATTTAATCAGATGCGATATTTAGTGTAATGTGCCCTGATGTCAGATATCTTTCCTGTACTGCAGCCAGTTAGGCATTTTAGATAAGCTAGCGCGTATCCGCAGTTCATACCGAATTTTATGAGTTGATACGGTAGACTATGACACCTTTAAATCATCGATACAAAGTATATTTCCTAAATCCTGTCGTGGAAATCGCATTTCCGCAAACGCACACCTTCAAAAATCCTCCCAATATCTGTCTTCTCGATCGATCCGCACTCCTGCCGAACCTTTTCTATAAGAACTCGTAAGAATTTAACAGGGCTTTTTTTAAACTTCGATTTGTTCACTAAGCCTCCTTCTGAGCCCGGTGGAATGAAGCCATCTGGGCCGAGAAGAACATCATCATCCAAAGAGTCCCAAGCCAAGCCAAGCAGATCGCAAACTCTGGTATAGTCTTTAAAGCATGATAGGTACAGTTGTCCGGAAAAGAGGTTCAGAAACACCACTGTTTTCCTTGGGATAGCGTCTACAGTGGGGTTTCCTGATACACGGTAGAGCTGTAAATGATCGAGGGAGTGGAATGCAAGATTTACCCTTGGAGCATAGAGATGTAAGCCCACAAAGTGAGATCGTTCGATCAATGGTAGAAGTTGTTGAGCCTCAAATGGGCTGATAATCACGAGGTAGGTAGTTTTGGCTTGATACTTGCCGGCTAGGATCCATTGCACCGGACGTTGGAAGGAGTCCGAAAAGTTATTAATCCCAAAAGCCCCTTTGACTGTTTTAGCAAAGTCTGGCGTAGCACGTACACTGCTGGGAAAGCTTTGGAGATCGAAATGCTGCGCTGCCGATGTGCTTTCCAGGACGCGGAAGGCAGACACATTTACAGCCTTGAACGAAGTGGAGACAGAACCCTTCAGGATCCAATCCTGCAGAGGTTGACTAATGGAATGTGGTTCTGGCTCTACTGCAGGTGGTTTCTCAACTTGTCGTTCTTGCTCTGTTTCAGGAGACAGTTCTCGTTCCTGCTCTTCCTGCAACGATGCCGTGTGAAGTTCAGTCAATCCGAAATCTTGGCAACGTGCCCGAAGGACTTTCATCTTCGAGGACTCAGCTTTGGCCAAAAACGAATCCAAGTTCACATGGCCGCTTCTCGGACGATAGCGTTGGTCCAAAGTCTGAGATTCGTCCTCTAGAAATTTCTTGGCCCACACAGAACCATCCCCGCCTCGATATTGGGGCCAGAGAACTTGCTGTCTGCTGAATCGAACACCTTGGTTGAGCCACAAAGGAATCGCCTTGCGCAGGTCAAGACAAGTTTCGGAAATGACCCAAGTGAGGACATCAGATATCATGACTTCACGATTGCCAATTCGGTGCTGAGAGTTCAGTTTGCCGATCTTTTGCTCAATCTCCCACGGCACGCAGAACTCTACGCTTTGACCCTTTCCAAGTTTCCGCATCCGCATACAAGCTGAAGAATAATTAACAATGCCCTAATAGTCAGTTACCCTTACTTACCCTGAACTAATCGATCCTTTGTCAGACCAGCACCCAACGTGACTACTGCACGGTAGTTGGGTGGAAGCTTGAGATCTGTTCCCCTGGTATGAGACTCATCCAGAAAGACGAGGCAGCGATCAAGCTGCTCGGAGAATGGTGACTGTTCAAGATCCTCAATCTTGCCAGACCGGTCGAGCACAACGATCTCATCATCGTCATTGAAGCAGATGACTGCTTGGGTGTTGTTGTCATTTTGATACCGCGCCAGCCACTGTTTCGCAAACTGTAGATTAGTGAGATCAATCACCTGAGCACCAACATCCAGAACTACACGTGTCTGCGTATCCATGCTCAATATCATATCTAGAAGCATCTGGCTGTTGAACGGGGCGCCTTTAGCTTCATCCGGTACCAAAGTGACCCCATTCTGTGGCTGCAACAAATAACCGAGCACGAGGGCATTGGTATGTTTTTGTTCTGGAAGGTCGAGCTGCTTGATGTCTGTGGGAAGGACGTATCTTGAATCGTTGGTCCCACTAAATCCAGTTGTAAGATGATCCTTCACCTTGCTAAGGTCCCAGCCCGATGCTGACAATTTGTGCGGAAATTCCTTTGCCTCCTTACTGAACACGAGGTGACTCAGGTAATAGTCAATTGCCAACTTGGAGTAGCGAAGGTGCGGATATATCTCGTCTTGGAACTGAGCCCGGTCTCGCAGATTGACGCCTTCTAAAGTCTTCAGTGGTGATGGCAGGGTCGGAGCGGTTCTGGTCCACTCGTGGTATTCCGTTCTGGCATTGTCTGACTTTACAAGTAGACGAAAGGCGGAGAACAGAGATTCCTGATCCAAACCGCCGTAATAATAGGTCAGACACGTAAGAGTAATCACGACATCTGGATGGCTGAACTCAGATCGTGGGGAAGGGCTGTCTTTGGCGCGGAAAGGAACGGCCAGCTTGGTCCCTGATTGGCGTTGAGGATCGACGCCATAGTTGACTCTCCACCTCTTCTGGCCCAAAGTAAAGGCGAGAATGCCGCCTGCAAATAAGCCACGTAACAGTAAGACGCGGCCGACAGATGCTCCGTCGAAAAAGCGGCTTGTCTCGACTAAATCGATATCCGTCTGCGTGACGTCCCATTGAGTGACATAACGTTGCACGGCCTTCCTGAACATCTCAGGCTGGTGACTGATCGGGAATCCATACATGCCTGTCTTGCAAATCTGTGAAGCGACACGATGGAGGACCTCCTCTCCAGCATCGGCCTGTAGGAAGCGAATTATGGGGTATTGGCCTTCGCTCCGATGATCAAACTCAAGTGATTTCGAAAATTGGGGCTTGGCTTCACCAGCGACATGGGCTACGAGCGCCAGTACTTCTTGTACTACTGCCCATCTGCTTGGACTATCTTCGATGGAGCACTGCTGTCCGAGTGTGTATATGAGTTCGAACTTGACACTGAAGTTCTCATCGCTTTCGTCCACGATATCACGAGACGCGTGATCAAACAGGTCTCGGATCACCCTGAGACGGCTCGCTGCTCCTTTGTTACTGTTCAGGTGGCATTCCAATTCCATAAGCTGTAGGGATAGTAAATGCTCCGGCTGGACCATCAAGATACCACCTTCAGCCATGCAGTCTTTGACCAGTCGATGAATTGAGTCAGCTCGCTGTGCATCCATTTTGATGTCTCTAGAGAATGGTAAGAGGTAAACTGGGCGATCAAGCAGGCCGGCGAGCTTCGATACAAGCATCTGATGCATCTGCTTTGCTTGTGGCTTAGCAACAATGACACGGACCATTTGGCATCCGTCTGCTAAAGCAGTAGCCACCATTGGGACAATTACGGTAGATTTGCCCTCGCCCATGTTTAACTGCATAACAGCATTTTCCTTTTCCGGAGGATTGATCATCTTTTGAGCGACCTGCTGTTGCACGTCTTGAATCATAATCTCGCTCTCACATTCCAACAACAACCATTCCGGATGATCCTGAGCTTCCCAGGTGTTATGTCCTGGATTTTGGAGTTCGCGAAGAAGGTCTGCAGGGCTAGACTGGAACCTAATAAGTCGCTTGGCCCGCTGAACAGCGGCAATACAAGTTGCCCACTGTATGATGGCCATCTTCCAGGTCTCATTGAGGCGGGAAAACTGTGACGGTTTAAGTTGCTGAAGGATAAGACTTGCTGTTATCCTTGGTAAGTACCTAGAATCTGACAAGATACTTTCCATCAGTTTCGGTACTGAGCTTCCATCCCCACGGGTGAGCTGAGTTCGAAAGATGCCCTGAACCAGATTTTGATCGACCGTCGTTGCGTGTTTGGTTTGACGATCTAGGTTCTCCCGAAATAAATGGCCAAGTCCATTGCTCTGAGTGATCTCAAGCTCGTTCTCAGCACGCTCGGTTAAACTTGAGAGACTCTGGCGCAGCTCGTTCAGATAGCGGTATTGGTAAGGTAATTTCGCCTGAACCTCGAGGTCATCAATGATGCCGGCCAATTTATCCACGGTACCGAGGTGCTTCTTGACCTCTTGAAGTGGGACATTCACTACTGGTAAGACAGAGACATTGTCGTCTGCAATTGGGTTGCGAAATAAGTCATCAGTAGATATGAATCCCAGTGGCCGGTGCTGAGAAGACGCCGTTACACTGTCAGGTTGCGACTGGAGCTTGAGATCTTGAATCGGCACCTCTTCTAGGCGATAGTAGATGTCCTGGAGATATTCCTTGAACCTTAGGTTCTTGTACCACGAGGACCACTTGGGCACGAGCTGTTTCATGGCATCTTTGCATTTAAGATAGGTCTCCACTTCACTCCCTTGCGGCATACTGGGTACTGCACAAGGCCACTGTTTACAGAGTTGGCTGTTGAAGGATTTGACAGCATGGCTCTTATTCTGGTCGTATTGTCGTCTACGTCTGTCCAGTAGCTTCTGCGAAGTCTCACCTGGCAGAGATGGAAGGGAGCTTTCAGGACATGATGCGATAGGTCGCCCTACGCTTTGAGCTACCCTGTTGACATCAGGTTGGACGACTCTGTATCCCTGCGGCAGATCAAATGAGAGATCAGATGGCAATGGTACTGCTGAGACTGAAGGAGATTGTGCCATCATCAACAAGGCTTGGACGACTCCGCGATTATAGTGTTGTGAATAAGATATAGTGGCTATCCAGACCATCAGCTCGAACCTATTCAGCCACTGTCGTTGTTTCTGGAAGGCGTAATGGATCTGACACCAGTCTGAAGAAAGGAAAGTCTCCGTTTTTTGAAGCCACCTCGAATCATATTGCATGATGCTCTTGGGTGGTACTCGTAGTGGATTCTCCACTGGGGCCACAGAGAGACGTTGATAGAAAGACTCAGGGAAATCAGGACCAACTCTCCCTATAACGTAACACTCATTATGATAAACCCGGAAGGCAATTTCTTGAGCGCGGATTGATCGGGCTGATAGTTTATCCTGGGTCCTTGGGGTATATATAACATCATGCTGAGTCGTGAAGTCTTCGGCGCCAAATCCAGAAACACGTCCGGTGGAAGCCCTGCTGATTGCTCGCTCAACTAGGTGGATGCAGGAGTGACTTGGGGAGACCGGCACTTCGTGCTTGGGATAAAGGAAACATATTTCTCGACACCTCGCAAGGACTCCGAGCACACCCTTGTAGAGCCGATCATCCTGAGACAGATAGCTCAGCTTAGAAGACCACTTGACGACCTGCATCAGCTTCTCGTTCTTTGGGTAGAACGAGCGCGTTGGTGATAGACTGGCGATACAGCCGAGGATGCTGTATGAGGTTTCGGTCAAGATGCTAGGTACACGGACTATCGCGGATCCCAGGATGTCCAAAGCTTCTTCAGTCCCTGTTCGTTCAATGAAGGGATCCGGACGACAAAATGATGTAAGTGCGTGGAGATATGCAAGGTAAAGTCTGCTCTCCGTTCTGGTGCTACCCACAAGTCGACCGAGGAGGTCATCGAGCTTGTAAGCCTGTACACGACGCGCACTACCATGGACCACTTTAACCACCGTATGCTTGCCGGAGTGGTCGTATGTCTTCATCTCACATTGAATCTCTCCTTCAGGAATGAGGACGGACCTGTGAGCTGGTTCCATGATGCCCGATAATACCAGTTTACTTTTCAACCCGACCAGTGTCCCTGTAGACTGATCCGAATCGATGTGCATGTCGCGGAATTGCCGGGAATGGATCAATACACCTCCCAGTTTGAAAAGAAACTCCAGTCGCAGTTTTGGAACGCGAATTTCGGTAACCTGCTTGACAGTATCATAGACCAAGTGAAGTCCCAGTGGTGCTTCAAGAGGGTCGAGGATCGTTGCGATACGCTTGGCTAGCCGGCTGGAGGGGGCAACGAGAAAAACATCATTTCCAAGGCCTAGTTTCCAATTGCCTTTATCTTGCCTGAACTGCCAGTTCTCCTCATCGTCCGGAGCCCAATGTTCGTGCAGTTCACGAAACTCGATGCCCTCTGATTTGCGCCGATACCAATGAGCAAAATTGTCAGCTAATTGATCAGGGACTTTCCCTTTCAGCATCCTAGATGGAACAAGATCTAAAGTCGCTTTAGATTTGTGGAGATGAACCAGAAGGTCCTGGCCCTGCATACCAAAGTGAACGGTATAGCCCAGAAAGTTTCTGGTGGCGCTAAATCGCATGCCTGGTACATCACTTGGCATGACATCCAAGATCATTGATCCAAAGAGCCTTCCGTAATCTTCGTGTATGCTATAATCGCGCGGCAGACGTGCCAAAGGGGCGCCGTTGACCAGGAGTTCGCCGGTTAGGACGTTTAGGTCAACCTGTCTTCGGCCAGAGTTCGTTTCGAGCCAATAGCATGTACCAGAGGCCAAGGACCAATCTGCTGTTCGAGAGAAGTCTGGCCAGTTTCGCTTGATAGCGAGGTCAAGACATCTGTTTCTCCGAAACACTACTTCATAGACAAGGCTTGAGGAAGTAAGATGCAGGGTCTGTTGAGTTCTGTCTGTCATGATACATTGTAGGATGCTTTGGGATTTATTCTTGGTAGGAGTCGCATTGCAGATGGCCATGGAGCACTCAACGAAAACAGATGCCTGTTCTGAGTCCATGAGAATTTGCATCAAGTGCTTATCATCAACATGAAATGTCTGCAAACATATCATGGCAACGTCAAGGACGGACTCCAAAAGATCCTTTCGTTGCACGTCGTCGGTCGTGTCTTGGACCTTCCTGATCAAGGTCAACAGCCACTGATACGAGACGTCTCGACAATGGGCTAAAAGCCCTAAGACTTCTTTGGATAGCTGTAGACTAGCCAGAGACAGGAGCCTAGTTGTTAGGAGTGTAAAAGAACACAAGGCGGTGTGGGACTCCCAATTCTTCTCAATCCTAGATACTGCCTCCGAGAGGGCCTTTAACAACTGACGACCGAATTTGAGGTCAGTGAGACGCGTATGAGTGTCTCGGGTGTGCTGAGAAGCAGTGCTTGGGCCAGCCTGTAGGCTCATTTGAAGCAAGAAGATCGCTGTCTCTTCTTGGTTGAAGTCAACGGTGGGCATTGCGAGTTGAGTCAAAATGCTCATCCACTGCAGACGATATCCGTATGGTAGGACAGCCAGAGCCTTGAACTCTCCTAGTGTCATGTGGTCTGGGCATGTATGTTGACTTGCTATCACCTGATTTGGAGTGTCCCCATTAGGCTGAAGCCATGTGTGAACGAGGAAACGAGTCAAGGCTTGGGCACGATCGGGAAGTTTATGAGTGCACAGGTCGGACACCGCCAGCGATTCTGTAAAGGGAGAGATGAAACTTCCATTGTCACGATCGTGGTAATGATAGTTAAGACCATTTTGTACATGGACATCTACCAGATCACTGACCGCAATGGACTTTCGATTTCGATGGGTTTGAAGATGGGGTTTTGTCTCTGATAGAAGGTGAACTCGACTCGGCCAAGAGTTGCACCAAGCAGAAAGACCGCTGTACGAGTCCAGAGAGTAAGATGAACTGGGGCGTTGCCCAAATGACTTGAAAGACACCACGTCATGGATCATATAATAAGTAACATCCCTCCACTCTGCGAATGGCTGAGGAAGTCCCAGTTCAAAAACTGTTGCTTGGGCTTGGAGGTCGTTGGTGGGCAGCGGCCACTCGTGCACCGTTATCTGAAGGTTGTTTGCCTGATTCCTCAATGAACAGCGATTGCAGTTGGGATCGTGTGTGGGATACCTCTCACCCAGATCAGTTACATAAACTTGCCTGCAAGGTGTGGAGTTATACCGTTGCATCAAGTCATTGTATCTGGTTTTGAGTTGGCAGAACTCTTCAATCTTGGCTTGTTTATGCAACTCAGCCTTCTCCTCGATCCTCTGTTTCTTGCTTTGAAGTATTGAAGAAGATTGGAAATATTGCACGGGAAAGGACATAATATCGCCAAAAGAGCGAAAGACAGATGGTCTATCTGATGCGCCGTTGCGGCTCACCAGATAGCTCTCGAGACGGTAAAGCCTTGCCATATCTACTTTGGACTGAAGCAGAAGTGCTTGCCATATCTTGGTGGGCACCTCAGCATTGTATTCCTTGAGCAGAGGGTAGTGATACAATGCGGATTTGTCGGCTGCTACCCAGATCTCGCCGATGGTTAGAAGCATTCGTGATGCGCCTTCTGGACGGCCCGAGTAAAAGTCTTTTGCTCTCGAATGATAGATTTCAAGCAGAGCTTTGAGCGACCCGCAGGCCGTTTCCTCCTGGATATGCTTTGTGATCCACTCATTGAGATTTCTCTGGACCCAAACCTCTACCATTGCAAGGCTGAAGGGAAGGTACGATCTATCCTGTGGGATACAGACATCCGGAAGGATGTAGGCGTCCAGAGATCTGATGTGGGCTACCGGACGGAAGGTTGAGGTGTCGTCGTTACTACCACGGCGTTGAATAGACGCAATGAAATTGTCGATATCTGGAAGGGAAAAGAAAAAACGGTCTTTCGTCTCCGACGAGGCCAGCGTGTTGATATCCAGCTGCGGCTCGGAGTAGCTCCGGATTCGCTCCCATCTCACATCCAAGATCTTTGAGGCCTCAGACACGACAGCCTGGACGGTTTAAAGCCATTCATCGTCGCGAAGCTCTTTGAGTTTGCACAGGCGATGAGAGATCTTGGTCATCATGATGTGGAGCACCTCGCTCGAGGCATATGCTTCATTCGCTTTGCGGAGGGCATGTGCCATTAAGAATACCATGAACCGTTTGTAGGTATCGTCCGAGCCACCTGAAAGGCGTGTCATGGTGAGCTGCAGGCCCACACGGATGAGCAGCCAGGTTGGAGACCTTCTCCACGGAAGCTTGCTACTGTTGTATCCCGTATCCTCACGCGTGTTCTTGCGGATGCCATTGACTTGGGTTTGTTCTCCGACACCCCGGAGGAAGCTTGTCAGAAGCTCATTGACTATCATTGGATCTGTAGTTTCTCGCTCTTCGTGGTGGTCCGCCCGAGACTTCCTAGCCGTTGGCTGGGCCTCAGCAACTTTCTGGTGAGACATCTTGACAAGTGTGTTGGCCAGGACTTGCTGGAACTCCTTGTTGTCAAAGTCCTTATCGGATATCTTAGTTGCGGTGTCGGGAAACTGGCGAACCAAGCGTCCCTTCGTAGCCATGGCCGCTGCGTTGGTGGGCGACAGCTCAAAGGTTTCGAAGTACACCGAATCTTCCATTCTACGAATGAGCAGACCTGCGTTCTGTGCGACGACATGAAAGAGTGCGACAGGGTCTATAGAATTAGCTTTCAGCCTGCAAGAAGAATAAGGTAATGTGAGCACATACTTTCAGGAGAAAGTCTTCTCAAGACGCTCTCGACGCCATCTTGATCGAGAAAGCCTTTGACGTCCGTCGTCAATTGCATTTCTCGCAACATGGAAATTGCAGGCTGGACGGTCGCCGCATCTTCCTTAACCAACACGTCGGCAAAGCGTCGTAGAGACTGCTGGACAAATTCCATGAGAAAGATGGTTTTCAAAACACTTGAATCATCACCACCTGGCAGCTTCGGAGGCAGAAACAGGTGGTGGAAGAGGTATTCAACCTGGTCCTTAATGTTGACGGAGTCCATCTTGAAAGCAGACAAAAGGTTTCGAGGGAATGGTAACAGGTTCGTTTCAATATATGATTCGAATAGTTTGGGTAACACACGTTCATCAATGTTTGATAAAAAGGCTCGGTGGATGAACGATCGAACGAACAGGCATGACATTGGTTTCGTCGACGCTGAGAAGCCTAAGCCTAGGCAGCCTGATACGCCTGGTCGGCCTCCCGCATTGATAGCGGCAAGGCAACCCAGCTGCCAAGACCACTATTGATGCTACAGCGCCACACTGCGATTCCATTATAAGCAGGCTGCGACAATTCATCCTTATCCATACCAGTTGTCGGTGGCTGAAGTCGTTCGGAACAATGACATTTAATCTTTTCTTCAACCAAATGGCATCTCTGAAGTACCATAATTCTGTTTCTTCTTATCGAAGGCATCAGTAAAATGGCTTGCATGTTGGTTGGTGTTGGTTGGGCAGTCATGCATTGCAGCTGCGGGAGGCCGTCCAACAACAGTGGGCGCGTGAATCGAATTTCAGGCTCAGATGACAGTCTTACTTCTAACAATCTCGATGGATCTTCGAGATCGATATCGCACATTTTCTACCTCTGGAGAAACGTTTCTGCCATGATTTATCGACTCATTCTTGGTGGCCTATGCTTCCGATACATGGAAAACATAGCGTTTCTGGGTACCTGATGCTTCAACTGCCACGGAGCTATAGAGCGGCATACCCCTCTCAGCCTCTGGGCTGATTCGGCATTACATGCGTCGAAAGCTCCCAGCTGCTTTTGCGACTTCAACTGTTGGGCTGAGGGACTTTGACAACAGTGGTATTAATAGTTTTGCTTTCATGGCTCGGCCAGTTAACAAATGTAAATACAAAAACTTGACATATCACCTCACCCGAGAGACCATAGTATTGACGACAATATGTTGGGATTCGTGTAGTCGGTCGTTATTTAGGTAGCATCAACATAGTTGACCATCAGCTCTGAGCTCGTCTATGAGTGATGACTCCTTGTAGGCCAGCTCTCATACCTGAAATATTCTTGTCCGGGTCCAAAAGGCGCCGGCAAATAATGCCATACTAATAGCAATAGCCTCCACTCCGACAATAGGCGCAGAACTCGAACTATTCTTCTTTCGGAGCGCGTTCCCCAAAGTACGCAGACTTGAAGTCTGCACTGTGATTGACTTGTCGCATGTTTTCTTCGCCAGCACCAGGTTTTCGAAGTAGTACATATCAGGCTCGTCGATGCCATATTTGGAGTTGAGTGTAGTCAACAGGTCGACATAGCAAGGGTGGCAGAGGTACTCGGGAGCTAGGTCCTCCCCTACCGGGGGGTACGGGAATTCTTCGATCATTTCTAAGCAAATGATTAGTACCTCAAGTCATTTGCAACATCCTGCTTACGAACCACTGCAGTATCTTCCTGTCTCATTGTCGATCCCACAACTTAGATTCCAGCCCCTCCAGATCCTCTCAAAGTTTCTCACCCGAGCATGATCGCACTCGTTGGAAAGTGTGGTAAACCAGCTCTGGATCGATCGAGAACATGATTCAGTACAGTCCAACTCCCTTCGCTTGCTTTCAGAGAAATAGTAGCCATATAAATAATCAACGACTGCCTTATCGCAATCGATCTCAGCTGACAAAGCCCTATCACAGGCGCTCTTCGGGTTATGATGTTCTTTATCGTAAAGACTGAATGCATTTGCACTTAAGAGTAGGCTGAAGGTAAGAATGACCCTAGATAGGTGCATCTTGTCGCTCGCTTCTGCTGGATAACCGGGGATGTGAGTTTGAGACCGTTCTCAAAGGAGGACTGATCTGTTTTAGAAGGTGTTTTCTTCTGAAAAGCAGCATGGTCTAATTTAAAGACAATGAAAAGGCCCCGCTGGTGGGCTGATCTGATGGGGCCATTGAAGGCAGCTGCCGAGAATAAAATTACACTTACAGCCGAACTAGACTGGGTCCGAGCGAGATCTACGGCTAGTAATACAATCTATGACTACAATTCTTCCTCTCATTGGGAGTAGATCTCAGGTACAGCTACGTGGACTAAGGAGGAAGGGGTCAGTGGGCTGCGAGCATCTCCAAAGATCCCCGAGCCGACTTTAGCACGTGACTCTAAAACTCTATCAATGAGACACCGTTCCAGTTGGTGGAATAGGCATGTGAAACACTGTGGACCTGCCAATGATTGGATCCTAGCAAATAAACGTTTGCTTAACGGGGCATTCTGCTAAGGCGCTAACACACGATGTCGAACTAAGCTAAGTAAATTAAGGGGAAGCCGTCAGCCGCACCTCACAACCAACGTGAATAAGACGAACCGTGTCGCGTGTCCACTTCACGTCACCATCCATACACATATCTTATCATGAACAGCTACTTCGAGTGTGGCACTTGCACAAGAGCCTTTCCGGCTGGCTGGAAAGCTCGCGACCAGCACCTCGATGCTACAGGTCATCGCGCCCCAGAATTCGAATGCGACACATGCTATCGCTTCTTCAATTCCGACCAGGCTCGTTGGCAACATATGAACGCTGTAAACCATTTCAAGCATGAATGTTTAATCTGCAAGGAGACCTGGCCGACAGAGGAACAATTAACCCGCCATGAGCAAGAAGGTCACCATTATTGCAAACAGTGTCAGAAGCGTTTCCAGAATTCCAATGCTATTAAAATGCACCTCAACTCCCGGGTTCATCGTCGGCAACAAATTCAATGTCCGTTTTGTAAACGCGCTTTCGTCAGCGCGACTGGTCTTACGCACCACGTGGAAAGAGGTTCATGTCCCAAGGCCGCGAGTTTAAATCGCGACACGCTGTACAAGTTTGTACGAGCTAAGGATCCTAACGGCGCTATCACCAACAACCTGATAGGCTGGCACGAGTCAACACAGTATGAAGCCAATGGCCTCGCCTATAACCAGAGTTGTCAAGTGGGAGTGCTATCTTTGCAACCGATTGTTTGATAGCCTTCATGGTTTGAATCAGCATTTGAACTCACCTATCCGTAAGTATTATTCATTATCCTTCGCGTCTAAGTCTGATCTAACAACCGCATGCTCGTAGACCAAGAGAAGTTTTATCACTGTTCAAAGCGGGATTGCAATAAGCAGTTTACAACTCTGGCTGCCATCATCAATCACCTTGAGAGCGAGGCTTGCGGCTGCACGCGGTTTGAGAATGTGCAACAGGGTATTCAGGGCGTAGTGAGTGGCAATAGGTTGATTGGGTTCTAGTAACGTTGTAATATCGCGATTCCTTGGGCGTGGCCTTAATAACTGGTAGTTTCGAGGTTTATATTTGTAGTTTGTGTTACTTATGTAGTCGTTTAACAATATTCAAGAGCGCTATGTTACCCTATAACAGGTTTTGTAAATCGCATGCACCCCTGCCTGGATCGGATGCCTGGTTGAGAATACTGCATATTAAGATTATATCTAACTTAAGAGCCGATATTCCTTAGACAGAAGACTGAGTGGTCCAGTCTTTCGATTCTTGGCTATACATGTTAGGGTTCCTATTCTTTCCTAGGTCCCGCATTAGCAACGTACCAAGGGGGAATAGCAAGGGCATTCCACGGGTTCAGAGGATGCAATCCTTCGTAAGGTCATTTTTCAAATCTTCATTCTAAGGCCGTTACAGATACACAAATATATGATATCCTTTGACTGAGAGAATCGTCTGTAACGAAATTGTCGGATTGATACTACACCGACTGCTCGATGCTACCTTTGGCGCTAAGATTAGATAAGCTCGCTGTACAAGGGTTGCCTGGATAGAATGGGAGCCTAATCCCTGTCAAACGCGGCACGGGGACATATTTTTCGTTTTTTCAGAAATTTTGCAAGCATTAGAGTCTACTAGTCTGACATTAAAATAGGTAGGTAACATCGGAATTTCAAGAATCCCATAATACTACAAAAAACACGCCATATACCTTGAGCTGGCATTTTTGTAGTTGTCGGATGTATCCTCTTGTCAGGGATTCGCCCCATCATACCCTTGTTTCCGGTCCACACGCGCCGAACTTTCTTTTCATCCTTTGTAAGGATTGTAGCTCTAATAGATCGAGTCTGGACTCGTGGCACCTTCTCCTCTGGGTTAACAACGACCCTTCCTTCTACGACCCTGGGATGAGCATTGGTTTTAGTCTGTAAGGCAACAAGCAATGTGGGGTTCATGGATAGATACAGATGAATGAATCCTATTCTGTCTTTTACCGAAGCTAGGCTCGAAGACATGCGGCGGGAAAAAAGAAAAAGAGGCAGAGGACAGAGAAAGGCAAAAGGTTTTTAAGCTGGCTAGGATCCAGGTAGAATCTGCTTCTTCTTGACTTGAGTATCCTTCAGCTTCCCACCTTGAGCATCTTCTACCATCTCTACTATTTCCCTTGCGCAGTCATGCAAATCAGCGCCGCCGTCCTATTGGCCTGGGCTCTACCGTCCATCGCCCTCCCACAAACACCTCCCCAGACATACTATGATGAGGTGATTCCCTTCCCCGGCAGTATCAGCGGCCTCACCTACGACAATGGCACCCAGGTAATCTGGTCCGACAACGAACCTGACGCGCCTTTCACACGCCACATGAGCGAGACGGCACTCGCCTCCTTCCAAAGCCACAAGCGCGACCTTCAGAAGCGCGAGATGGTCGACTGCTGGGGCTACCAGCTGGATGTCCGGCTGACGGATCTCTCCACAGCCGAGTGGCGTTCGCAAATCGACGGCTGGGGCTATTTCTATCTTAGCACCATCCCCAACCCTAAGCCCGTCCAGTCGTGGCGCGGCTTTGCCTACGAGGCAGGTGGACCTATGGTCTACGCTTGCATCGACACGCGAAGCAACGCCTATAGCTGGAAGGTGACTTCCGGCCACGTCAGCAATGGCTTGATTAAGATGGATGCTAGATGTAGGCGTTACGAGGCTGGCTACGCAAGTCTCGACGCGGCGAACCACTTGCTTATTGGCAAGACCCTTTCCACCGTTCCTGTATGCTTACATGGATATTCCTAAGTCTATACGGCTTGATGAATAACGATAGTGAGGGGGGGAAAGTCACCACGACTGGGGTTGGTCTAATTTGACTAGTCGGTGGTCAGCAAGCAGGATTAAGATATCTAGGACTAGAGAGTTTTCTTGTTGATTTATCTATAATGAAGCTATTCTAACCTGTTGTCGCACACTAAAGAAACATCAAATCGGTCATTGCCTTTCCAAACTTGGGAACCGGAGTTGCTAGCAGCAACAGCGAGGCGCAAGTCACTGACCATGCTTCCTGGTCCACTTGCAAATACAGTTGTAGAACCTCTGACAGTATCCATGATAAATTCAGGAACCAATTTACTCAAGTCTGGGTGCGAACTGGAATGTCTGATGCCCACATCGCCAGAGTCAGAAAGGTTTGACGGCGACGAAGTGCCGACTTCGACTTCCTTATCCCCCGAATCCGCGCAAGTGATAGTTGTAGGATTACCAGCTTCGCGCGTTACAAATATCCGCACTTCAATACCATGCGACTCACGAGATTGGTAGATAGATTCGAGCTCGTCATGGACCCATTGCGCGTCGGAAGCTTTTCTGATAGCCCAAATGAGTTGGACTTTGCGCATTGAGGATGATGGTTTGGAGATGAGATCTAGCAGGACGGGTAGAACATATGTAATTCCTGTACCGCCAGCAACACAGAGCACGTTAGTCTCTGGTGTCAGATTCTCTGTAATAGATTCGCCATAAGAGCCAGAAAGGATGACTGGGGTTTTCAAATCGACGTTCTCGGCCATTCGTTCGCGCGCCATCTCTGCAAGCTTCTTGGTCTCGCCCTGCTTTGCGCGTAGGATATACGAATGTTGAACTGTCCCCTCTTTGAGTACTGGCAAACTCAGAGGGGTAAATGGGTGTGATTGCCAGATACTGCATTCGGTGAAACAGAGATAAAAATGCTGACCGATCTTCCAAGGGTCCTGAGAATGCACAAAGTCCAGTCTCACGATGTCTCCGTTTGCGGAATCCGGGAAATGCTTGACGGAGGTATTGATGGACTTGAAGCCCATTGACCCAGTGTCCATAAACTGGTAATGAATCAAGCCACTCCTGATCAGTCGGAGGACACGGTCGAGGGCCCAAATGATAAGAGACGAGTAAAGGAAGCAGGATAGCTTTTCCCAATGCGCATAGCAGGCGCCGATGTAGACCATGGCGAGCACATAATGGGCTTTTCGGAAGAATTCGTAGCCTGTTCGACGGATGACAACAGGCAGAGTCAGGATGAAGAGAAGCATGATCAGCAGCGTCGCGACGATTCCCCAGATCATGTATTTCTCCGTAATGAGTTGCAGGGCGGCATCTGGTTGGGGAGCGTATAGCTTTGTCTCGATGACGATCCAACCGATCGTGTGGAGTAGAGCTTGAGCAAGAATGATGTATCCGAGCCAACGATGTAAGAAGTTGAAGCTTTGATAAGGGACGCCAGTCAAAAGACTCAATATGGATTCGCGACTCGCAAGCATGACGGTGAGTGGTGTAAGTGCGTATGCGAGGACACCAATTCGATTGGACCATGGACCAAGGGTTGTTCGAATCGTATAGACGCCTTCGTGATCTGGCACCGCGACGACCCAGATCTTGTAAGTAAGACCGGCGAAGCTTGCAATGATCAGATATGCTGATATAATGGCTAGTAGAGAAACCTGGAGACGTGTTGTTCGGCCGAAAACGATGCGTAGTGAGTCTGGTAAAAGGTACGAGCGAACAAATGAGCCTACCGTCCTTTGTATTCGGTTTTGTCGGTTTATTGTCGATGAAAAGACCTTTTCTCCATCTGCAATTAAGAACTCGTCTGCTTTCGGCGATGACCACATCTTACGGGCGAAAGCCCACGTGAATAAAACAGCGATGGCTATGGCCCAGAAGATACCGACAAATAGCATGCTGTAGTCGTGGCCTGAGTAGACGAGATCAAGGTATGCGCAGGTTTTGGCGTCTTTGACACATGGAAGGGCGCGGTCTGCGTAGCCCCAGTGAGGCTCGAGTGTTTCGGCTTCGCTCATATTTTGGATATGCCGGGCTCCTAGAGCCCCAGTAAGAGACTCCATTTTTGGCGGTTGATGCTGATGAATGGCAAGCAGCCGATATGCTGCTCAGATAGTTATGTTCTCCAGTCAGCCTTATATGCCCGCGCACAGCTACCTACCCGGCATTTTAAAGATATCCAATACAGGTGGAGACGAGAGTGTATGAGCATGTTAAAACATTTAACGGTGGCGTAGTTCTCCTTGGCTTCACCCCAAGACTTTACGATCTAACCAGATATAAGCTTGTTTATCTAGGATCGGCTTTCTCATCCTATCAGTTTGTGTCAAACGGACCAGGAATGTTCCTGCGTCTAGGGTAGTGCAACGGTGCCAAGCGAGATAAGGTAACACTCTCTAGCCGGATACGGTAAGTTGAGAAGGATTGAGCACATTTTATTCTCCGCATTAAATCGTACCCTGATAGACTGATAACTAAGCCAATCTGGCAGGACTGGGCATTAACAGCAGTGGTAGGAAGCAAAGAGAGGTTCTGAGGATGGCACGTGATTTCATCTTATGGCCCGGATGGATGGAAGCGATAGCTGGAATAAAACCTACATTTTTAGCCCGCAAGCTCTGATGAGTCATCATTATCGATAAGACATCAGCTCATACTAGTCTAAAAATAACTCACCGGGCTGTAAATCATCTCGTCAAGACTTTAAATACCCCATTCTAAGCCTTATTCCCTGTATCAGATCACCATCGCGACTCCACCTTGATGAAGATGGACCCTTCTCTTTATCTTCACAGAGGCTCCATGCTTGACACAGGTCGCAAGTTCTTCCCTATTGAAGCTATTTTCGAATTATTGGATGTTCTTCATGAGAACAATTTCAATGTCTTCCATTGGCACATTTACGACGCGGAGAGCTTCCCCATGCATTGGCCAGAGGACCGCGGCTTGACAAACGCAAGCATCAAACACAGTCACAGTTCTAGGTATTATAGTCCTGACGACATTCGGAGGGTTGTTGCCCACGCGCAGCGTTTGGGTATCTGTGTTATTCCGGAGACAGACATGCCTGGCCATGCCGACATATGGTAGGTGATAAATCTGTGTACGCATTTCGAGCGAAGAAACTGATCATCTCCTGACAGGGGAAAATGGAAGAAGGAGCTGGTAGTGGGCAAAGCAAACTTAAAACACCCAAAAGCGCAATTGGATATCAGAACCCATAACCAACAGACCTACAACCACATAAGGGACCTTGTCCAAACAACCGACAGGTATTTCGCTTCCCCTCTACATCACTTTGGGGGCGATGAAGTCGCGTATATGTGGGACACAGAAGATGACAACAAATTATTCGAGGACTTCCTCAACTGGCTCAAGACTCTAAGCCCAAACAAGTCACTCATCCTTTGGGATGACCCACTCACCGACGAAGAGAAGGACATCAAAATCTCCAAGGATTGGATTATACAGACCTGGCACAACGGCGTCTCGCAAGATGTGCTCGACAAGGGACATCGGGTAATTGTTTCTGAGTCCGAAACGTTTTATATCGGAAACTCAGACGAAGAAAAAATTTCCTCGTTTGCTTTTCCGGACAGTCCGAATGTTCTCGGCTTTGAACTTGTCTGGTTTACTTCGGAAGGAGATGATCCGTATGACTTTCGTCAGGACTGGGTTATGGAGCCGATTCGAGCTGCGGCCCAGATTCGTAAGCCCAAGTATTGATCGGATGTCGCGAATCTGTGTGTACCTCGGACTATTGAGTCATGGCTCTAGACCAGCTGTTTCAACCTTGGCATCAGTCACCATTACGAAATGAAAAGTACGAGTACCTACTACCAGTGAAAGCAAGAAACTGACCCTTACTTCGAATAAAAAGCAAATACCCACTACTGCACTCTACAATCAATGTCGGATCCTACGATGAAGTGGCATACAGCCCCCAGGGGTGTTAAAACAACAATGACAGTGTTCCAGCTCCACCCTGGGTACATCACCCGTTTATTACCTGTAAGACTGCTTACCTCATGGCAAATAACCGATGAGAACGCCACCATCAGGCGGAAAATATAGCTTTAAACCCCTGACGCACTTTATCTTTATCTTGATGGATCTAAAAGTGGCTTCTTAGTTCGGCGCTATTGAAGTCTAGAAGGAGCGCCACCAACAGGCGGCGATTTGCAGCTAGACGTGACATCTGGCAGGAGATTTTTGCCCGTTGCTTCTAACTTATTTGAGGGATTTAAAGTGCCAGCCACGCGTGCACGTTGACCGTTTAAAGGCCGATGCTCGGGAATATATGAGGCTGAACGTTGGTAGAAGAAAACCTCTGACAGGAGTAAGGGTTCTGGACCAGAGGTAATATTAAGTCCAACGTTCACGAAATCTAGACCGTTCTTACTATGGGTTTCGAGATCACTCCATGTATGCTGGCTTCACTTTGTGCGTGAGAGTTCCCTGGAGGGTAGAATTTCCTTTTTCCTAATAGTGCCTGTGTTGGTGACGTCCCTACACGATCGTGTCACTGGTAACTTCTAATAGCGCTGCAGATCACGAAGTGATTTCCTTTTTGAGTCGAGGTTTCCAAATCAGTCTGCCAAGACAGAGTGCATGCATCGGCTTGGGGTCTCCACAAAGCTATTGGATTTCGTATGTAAGTTGATCCTTCGAGGCTCCTGGATGATGACTATGTTTAATTGCATATTGGGATATCCGATATTAGATGTTTGTTGTCGCGATACCTTTTTCATGTTGCTGCTACTTGAGTTGTTTTGAAGGGGAACGATTGATGTATTATGCTTGAGCTGCAAGACAACCTGACACTGCAAAGAAACATAAAAGCCACGCTTCCACAGTTTCACGGTAGCGGAACCAGTGCAACAACTATAAGCATCTGCTGTTTTCACCAATCTCAGGCATCAGATCCTCGGTGAAAAAGAGACCGAAACTGTTTCAGGGTAGGATAACGATGAATGCGTGGACGCGTCGTCGGGGAGTCGGAACAAAGGAGGCTCCACTGGTGGCGTTGTTATATCCGCGCCAAACGCGTGCAGCTGAACGCTAAAATTTGGACTCGTTTATCTTCGGAAAGTGGGAGTAACAGGGGTAACTTTAACGATTAGTTAATTTCTGTCTCTACCAACAAGTCTCAGACATTGTTCTCCCTTGTGCCCCTTGCACTTGGGATCTTCACATGGAAAAGCGGATTCAGTGACTCACCGATGCATGCGTGTTATTTGTTACAAGAAGCGTATTTATTAATATCATCCCCCGAGTACACCATCCGATGAGAGCAATAACATCACAGTTCACGGGTTCTCGACAGCCGTGTTGTGGATGACATGCGACCCTTTGATAGCATGTCTGTATCACACTAAGAAGGAAATAACGGGTACTAGAACCAAGTCCCTGAGCTGTGTTGATTGGGTTTGGAATTTTTTGCGCGTCGCCACCGTCTCGAAGACGTGAAGATGACGTCGATATTCTCCTAGTCAGATGAAAACCTGGCCAACACGCTGAGTCTGTGCGGCCAATGCAAAAGCAATTAAGCCAGCCTAATGGGTCCATCGGAATAGCGGACTCCGTGAAATCTGCGCTGGTATCAACAGAGCCTTGTTCCCGGAGAAATTCCACCTGCCAAGACGAAACGTTGAACCAAGACGCCTCTTTCTTTCTCAAACATGGACCAACTGGCTCACAGAGACTGACGACAGACGAGATCGGACAATCCGATGCTTTTTCTACTGCCCTTGCAAACAGGGTCTAAAGCCACATAAATGTTTTCTTGTGAATGCCATCATCAGTTCATTGTTGAGGATGAGTGATTTTGGTCAGCTCAACGACAGTAAGCCACAACTACGAAAAAGCATTGCCAAGACAGACGCATTGACTTTGTATGCACTCGAACTTGCTTCTGTAAGTAGATGAGCAAGGTTTTGATACTCAAATTGCAGGGGCTCGTCGATCCGATCCCAGCGAAAAGTCCTCTTGCTTCACTATTGACAACTGAGCAGAGCAGGGAAAAGATTTGAAGGCTGATAGGGTTTAAGAAAGCTGAGATCAACCCTAATACGGGTATGGTTTGCGATGAGTGGGTTCAAGATCTCTTTTTAATATCGAAGGGGCTGACCTGGTACTTGGGTCGGTCTGGAATGCTCAACGGTCCATTAGACTAGCTCCACCAACGGCGATCTGAGTCCACTATCTAGGGTCAGGTACACAGGAGCTGTAAATGGTTGAGCTGAACAACTAGGTGTAGGTCAATGTTTCCGCCACTGGTCCCTGTCGGAGCTTTCTTTTCGTTGTTGTTGGTAGTGGTTGCAATATACGCGTAGTCGAGCCGGTGACACTGTCTCCCACCATACGAGACTATTACGCATCCTACGTGGGAGGCATCCCAGGATCTGCAGCACAACCAATGATCTCAGGCTTCGTCTATGCACGATTCCAATAGCTTGTTACCGAAAACATGGTCAAGACAGCCATCGGTCCGGATAATATCTTTATCGACATAAGCTTAAAGCCATTCAGCTGGATCAGGCCATGCTCTCGGTTCCCGCCCATCCTTCATCAGTGGCCTAGACAGTCTTTTCCAGTTCGCCATCCGAAAGACTGGACTTGCCCTGACGTTTGGCAGGTCTCAGCTCCGTTGAGGCGTCCCTGAGCTCTCCTTTTGGGAAATCGTGTACACTAGATCCGGTGGTAGACGGGTTTCAACACCCAAGCCATAAATCTAGACTGTTGTTAGATGAATTCGGGTTGACTTGCATTTCGATGTCTCCGTTTGGTGTTTTTCTCTGGTGAAAATTCTTGTTTGTTCCTTAAGTACAGGAGACTCGGCGTGCATATCGATGTTCTTGGTTGTCTCCATCAGTCCTCTCTCAGGCTCTCCATCCCCTACCAACTCGAGGCTCATACACCTTGGCATTTCACCTACATTTTGTCATATCTGATACACCGAAATGCAGATGATGTCTCAGCAACAAGGGTCTCCGCCTCGGTCCCAAGCTCACAGCCCTGGCCTATCCGACAGCAGCAGTGAGGACTTGGCCAGTGGAAACGTCGGCTACTTCAAGCTCTTTGCTTGCCCTTACGCCAAGCGTGACCATGAAGGAAGACGACATTGTTCCAAGAAAGCCTGGAAGTCGATCCATCGTCTTAGGTAAGTCGTTCTATACTAATCTACTTGAAGTGTACTGACTGTGTACAGACAACACATCTATCGCTGCCATACCTTGCCTATCAGGTGTCCAAGCTGTGCAATTGACTTTGACTCTAGCCCGACTTTTAGAGATCACATTCAAGCTGCTGACGATAGTGATCACTGTGAGGCAGAGGAACCTATCAGAGGTCTCGAGAACCTCCTCGAGAAGCTTAAGCCCAAAAAGGATACGTCTGATGAGGTCTCTGACGAGGAGATGTGGCGGGTCCTCTACTCCACTCTGTTCCCCAACGACCCCAAGAACACAATTCCCAGTCCCTGTAAGTAAAGCTTGGTTCGGTGGGTCTCTTGGCTGCGTTAGCTAATTCAACTTTTAGATGTTGAGGGTGATCAACTAGCACACGTTACTGTTTCGTCACACGGAAGATCGACTCCCAGCCTCCGTTCTGTTCCCTGGTGCCATACGCCCAACTCGCGGCCTGGTCTCAACAGTCGATGTGTCTCCTACCAAGACAGCGAGATCATCCCAGCCCCTCGTCGCCTAGCGTCTATTGTTAGCAGAGGCTCGCTATTCGCTGTTGCCAACGAAGCCACCTCTCCATGCCCATCTCCTCAACCTCCCACCCCAATCTACAGCCGTCCCCAAACCGCCCGCACCAACAGCCATGGCTTCAAACCTCAGTATGTTAGAGACGAGTACTATCAAACCCCCACTCGCAACTCCTCTGAAGCTCGCAGCCTCCAAGATGAGCGATCGCCATCTCCCAGAGGTGGAAAGCTTAGGAAGGAGCGGAACGTCAAGACCATGGAAGCTCAGGTCACTGCCTTCAAAGCTTGGGAGAAGCCTCATCGAACCGACGAGCACAGTAACCCTGGAGAGTATCAGGGTGTCTGGAAGTATCTGGCCCACTGTTTGACCTTTTACATTCCCTCATGGCTTCTCGAGAAGTTCTTCAAGATGGACGATGCGCGACGCCGCATGGCCTTTCGACAAAAGGTTTTCTTCTGCCTTCTCCTCGCCGCCATCTACACTGTTATCTGCTACTTTCTCATCTTCCAACCCATCGTCAGCTGTGTTATCAAGGTTGACATTGGTATGTTTGGTACTGACAGTCAATTCTGTGAAGCCACACGTTGGCTTATCTACGTCTACATGGGTCTTGGCGGTGCCTTCATGCTCCTCGTTGCGATATGTGTCATGCGGGTTCGGTACAGGAGCCGGAAGTTCGAAGAGCATGACGCTCTACTCGTGATGCACATGCCGTGCTACAATGAGGATGAGGCTACACTTCGCAAGACGATTGACTCATGCGTCGATTCCAGCTACGAGAACAGCCGCAAGGTTCTCTTCATCGTCGCCGACGGAAAGGTTTCTGTCGAGAGTCGGAAGCCAAGCCACAGGATTCTAGTTGAGGACATTTTCCAGCATGAGGCAGATCCCGAGATGGGCATCAACAATGAGGCCAAGTCGTATACATCTTTTGACTTGGAAGGCGTATCTGAGAATAAGGCCCACTGTTACACCGGCTTCTTCCGAGGCGTGCCCTATGTCCTCGTCACTAAGGTCGGACGCGACGATGAGCAGGACCACGCAAAACCTGGAAACCGAGGCAAACGCGACTCGCAGCTTCTGGTCTACAACTTCTTCCACTACGTCAACTACCGTCGACTTTGGAGCCCGCTCTTTGAGAAGATCGAGTTTCAAATGCGAGCCTGCCTAAACATTGATGCCACCGAAGCCATGCACATGTTGGTTGTCGATTGTGATACTGTTCTTGAGAAGACTGGCATTTCATACCTGGTTCATCAACTTCAGAAGAACCACAACCTGATCGGAGTTTGTGGTTACACGGGTGTCAACAACCCTTTCGCCAGCTTTGTTGCTATGACTCAGGTATTTGAGTACTGGCTCACTCACGCTGTTCTCAAGGCAGTTGAGACTGTCTTTTCCAATGTGCTGGTACTCAGTGGATGCTTCACCATTTACAGACTCAAGTGGCCGAACAATAGACCAGCTATCTTGCATCCTCTTCTCTTGGAGGACTATGCTGGAAGCTATGACAAGACTTTGCACGAACACAACCTTCTGTCCATTGGCGAAGACCGCTACTTGTCCACTCTAGCAATTCGGTACTTTGGAGCCGATTGCCGACTGCAATACTTCTCTGCTGCCACCTGTACAACTACCGCGCCCGACACTCTTTCGGTACTTCTCGATCAGCGACGTCGATGGACCAATTCCCTCATCCACTGCCATTTCTCCCACCTCAACGTTCTGCCTTTCGAAGCATCGTTCTGGACCCAGCTCAGGCTACTCTTCGTCATCGGTGCTGAGCTTTTCATGGTATTCGTTCTACCACTTGCATTATCAGCTGGCCTTGTCCTTGCAATTGTCTCCGTCTTGCTGACTGACTATGCATGGGCGATTCTGCTTGCCTTTTGCCTGTTGCCGGTCTTGATCTGTATTATTTGCAATGATTGGAAGTACATTCCATATTATGTTCCTTTCTTTCCTATGGTTGCTATCTTTAGCATTGTTGTACCATTGTTCTCGATGTGGAAGCAGGATAATGTTAAATGGGGTAAAACTCGAGGTTGATTAAAAATTTAGAAAGATAGAGCTCTTGGTACCTTTACTTCCTGTATACAATATCCTAATTGCTAGACTTAATAATACAAAGACAGATTACTCTTAACGCAGACGAAGGTATCTTTATCAAGGTTCAAACAGATGATAGTTATAAGGAATTGTAAGCGGTATTACTCAAGCTGTTGTCACTGGAACGTGTAAATTACAAGCGTGAAATGATTCGCTCCAGAACAGAGGAAATAGTGTTAGCAGTGACATACAATTAGCCTTGTTTTATCTCTCCCTGCAGAGTGGCCAGCTGAGCTGAGAGACTGACGTGTCAAAACGGTCAAGCGTAGTCTCTTTGAAGTAAGCTTAACACTGTGGCGTTGCCATGATGTTTTAGTCTCAAGCCCTATTCTCTTGCGCTTAGGTGATATTTAATCGCAGTAACAGTATTAATATAGTTAATTGTATCTATTATCACTCTCCTTAGATGCCATGGTAATTGAGATACACATTTGGAATGAATTAAGTACAGCCCGGACTTCGAAATGAAAATTTCGTCGGGGCTTCGGAACTTGGATGGTTATCTTTGGCAGAGTGGGAGGCTTTGTTGGTGGCGTTAGACCATTCCATTCAGCCGCATCCAGACCAATTTGTACCAGCCCTCTCGAGATTCTTAGCACAGTTCCCAAAGAAGCGTAGTCAATTGGCCCAGAGGAACCTTTCATAAGAGCCCTGCTGTCCTACCTCCGTCTTCCACCAGCGACCCTGTTTCCATCGTCCTCCACTACCGGTATACCGAATTCCAGAGGTGCTACCATGGCTCACTATGGCCAATTTCACAATGGAGAAAACCGTTATACTCAAGCGAATTCGGGAGCTTCAGCCTATCATCCTGTCTCCAGTCCCTATCACCCTCCTGGTCCCAGCTACCCGAACGACAGCAAGCATGGTCTAACTCCAACCGCGATCGAACTGGGGACGTTCGAAGTACATCAGAACCACAAGAATAACTATATACCGACGTGCCCCTCGCACCCGGCTCCACGATACCAGCGCTGGTGGAGTAGAATCGGCTCCTTTGGTCTGGGGGTTCTGGGACTCGGTACGATCGTAATGCTGGCTGCATGTTCACTCCTTATATACATATGGGTCGGATCTATGCTGGCCAGAGACAGACGCCCCCGCGGGGAGCTGTGGGACTCAATCGTCGTAGATGGCTACGCGACCCGTGTCATCACTCTTTGCTCGGCCGCTATTCGCGTAGCAATCGCCTTCCAGACTGGTCTTTTAGCTGCTGCAATGGCAGCTTTTATTCTCGAGACAACTGGGTCGCGACTCTCCAACCTTGCAAGTTTCTCCATTGCAAGAGCCGCCAACTCAACCCCATGGGAGATTTACTGGATGGCCTCCCGACAGCGACTCAAACGAAGCGCAACGAAACTCCTACAATGCTCGATCCCTCTTCTCGCTTTCCTTGTCAGCCTCATTACCACGTTCACATCAACCATTCTCCTTTTCGACATGACCATGACGTCTGTCGCAGTCCAAAACGGCACAACATCGATAAACGTCGGCATCGATATGCACAAGGACATAGCCGACTTCTCTGGCGTCTCGTATTGGCAGTCCAAACCAATGGCGCATTGGAGGTTCGCCGAGACCCGCCCATCAACCCCTAGCAACTTGACTGTTCCGAAGGGTGTAGCAGACACTGGAGATATTTACCGAGCTGCTCTACCACTTGAGAATGTCGACGATCGAACGTCTTTGGAGTTCCTATCGGGTCCCACTATTGTCGCCAACCTTAGAACGATATGTGTGGCACCCACCTTCAGCAATTCTACCCTGGTCTACAAGACTGCGAATACTTTTACTACTGAGGGGTTATATCTGGAAGCTGTACTCGACCCTTCCACTGGATGGGAAGGAGGTCCCAAGGTCAACGGCAACAACTCGTTACAATTTTCTTGTCGCCTTAATAACGATTGGAATCAAACAGATTCCGTGGCTTGGCCACTTTCCATGTGCACCTTTACCGAACTCAAACTCAAGGATAGTCTTAAAGACGTTGACGAAGGTCTTCAGAACCCTCTTTCAGGTCAGCCTTACGCATTCCAACCAGTCATCCTTTTGAATTCGAGCGAAGCCTTGAATGGCAGGATAAGGAGATGGAATGAGACTTCCCAGGATTGGACTCCGGTAGTGATACCAGAATGGGTGCAGCCATCCAAGATAGCAGGAAATACCACGTGGAGTAAAGCGTTAACAGACAACGGAACCGATATCTTCCAGGCCAGTGTATGTTTTATCACTCACAGCATGCCATTATTATACAACGTCACAATGACAGGGAAGGCAATCTCAGCCGAACCCAAGTCTCAACCAAGATGGAGAAAGCTACACGCCAAGACTGAAACAGAATTCATCAAACAGCTCGGTATAGGTGTTTCGCCCTCGGACTATGAGACGCGCGGCATACTTGACCTTGACGTTCGTTCGGGGCCTCGTTTCTTCGGCGTCAACAACGAGGGTACCAATGCCAACCTCTACGACTTTATCGGATCTGCTCTTTTCGATTACAGTAACACAGGAGGATGGGCTTTCAACAATGACGCTTCCATGGGCTACGTTGATTCCTCCATTGCATGGCTAGCCCACCCGGAGCATTCTCTCCTACTACAGACAGTCCTCCAAGAAACAGGAGACCCTGCTGAAGCTCTGAAGAACCTCTTCTCTAGATTCTACCAGATGATCTTTCATGATATGCTCCCTTATTATACCGCAGAACAGTCATTCGAGTTGGCCAACGCAAAGCAGGTTTTGAGTCCAACAAGGTGGACAGGTCTCATTACCATCCTGTCTGTTCTGGTTGTCCATATCGCTCTGATGCTGGTAGTCGTCTGGTTATTTGCAATGTCTACGGGGGTATCTACATTGGGTAACGCATGGCAGGCCGTAACACAAATTGTGTCTTCTGAAACAACGCCGGTTCTTCAGGCTGTGTCGAATAATAGAATGACGGATGCGGACGTTAAAGAGTGGGCGAAGTCAACCGCATATGATGAAAGGTCCTATGGGTTGTCAGGTTCCGTTAGTAATGGTGAATCGGGAATGTGGAGGCGCTGAGAATTGTATGTTGGATATCTCATTGTCTACTTGTATTCAGTCACTGTATGTCCTGAAGTATGAGGATGTGATTTATTGCAGTTTTGTTGTGGACTACTACTTACTCCCCAGAGATTTGCGAGGCTTTGTACGCCCAGACATCTTCGAGGTCAACTGTAATCTGTTTTGAAACAATGAATCCAGTTTGTGATATCCGACTAAGCAATAGTAGAACCCTGTCTTTCTGCCAACGCTCATTTGTATTTGCTCCAGCCATGCGGAGAGGAAACAGCAGCAGTAAGCCAGGAATACCAGAGTGGTCCAGTATCTCGCCGGCGTAGCATACGACAGCTGAAACATGAGTCTCGATTTCGCTTGTCGTCAGCCTGGGAATACTCAGTCCATCCCAGCATGTATAGAACGTATAGTTCATGCATATAAACAGTTGTAGGCCATGGAAGATTGCAAGCTCAAGTTTGAAGTGAGCTTCTCCATGCTGCTCCTGCACCAACGCTCGGTTATGCCAGTCCAGAAGTCGTTGTTGATATACTCGACCTTTCCGTGCGAGGTCATCGATTGCAGGATGAGAAGACCGTTCCGAGGCTGGAATAGACTCAATACGATCAAAGAAGCTGCTGGCGAATTAGCGATGGAGCGAGTATCCGTTGCGGAAACTGACATTTTGCTGATAGAAGCGATTTGGACAAACAGCTCAAAGATTGTATCAGCCTGACTGGGCAACGTTGGCGTGACATAGCTATGCTGGTAGCGCATTTCTCCATGGGAGAGAATAGTTTCTTCACAATAAAGAATGGCCCGATTTGCCTCCAGCCAACCAAAAGTTCCAAGAAACTGTTTTCCGAGTTGATCTATGGGTCTTCCAAATGTTTCGAGAATTCTAGAAGTCCCGTATAACATATGCGTAGCCCATTGGTCTCCGGTAACTTGTGTCATTAACTCGTATTGTTAGCATAGCATCTAAAAATATGCGGGAATGGTACGTACGTCGAATAGTCCAAGAAGAAGTGTACACCAAAGCACACCTTGACACTGCGACGCTTCTAACGACTCAATTTCAGCTTGAAGCTCCCGGATCGACCTGCCATATGACTGCAAGGCGACTATTCCTGGTGCCTGTCGTTTGCCGGCGGAATTTACAATAGCTCTCCGGCTGGCCTCGAGTGCGCCGATCGCAATCGCCACTTCTTGAAGCGGTGGGCATGTTTGGATCAACGGAAGAAGATCATTTGCCAAATGGGCGGACTCTTGTATAAACTGACAGCGTTTCATGAATAAGTTGAAGTAGTCCAAATACGTGACTTCGAGGCTTGGGGTGACACGTGCCACCATTTGCGAAGGGCTGCCATAGACAAATTTTGCTTTAACCACTGGTTGGTCTGGAGGAAGACATGTCTTACTGGTGCGAATACAATACTCGCAAGGGGAGCCACCTTGGCACTCGACATCATGTTAGTCAACGTTGTAGCGTTTGACGAAGGGGATTGGCTTGCGTACTTTGATACGTCGTTTTGCGCATGGTTGGCACCGAGTTAACTTTCTGCGCTTATCTAGTGGTCCAACATTACGCTTACTGCTCATTTTTGTTAGAGGCCAAATTATGTCACCGCGAGACAGCAGGTAGAAGAGTCAGTTGTGGTGTACTCATTGCTGTTAGGAGTTTTTGATGAGGCTGATGAACGCGCAATCCGCTTGATAAGCCCCACTGAGCATTAACCCGATTGAGAAGTAATTGAACGCACTTGCGGGAATGTCTCTTCTTCACTACGGGTAAGCGAAATACCTAACCACGGACAGCATTCAGCTAGTCTCTGTTGCCGAGGCTAATCTGTGGACCGGACATTTGCACAGCTTGGAAAGGTGGGCTGGTCTACTAGCCCAGTTTGGAACTTATTGAACGCGCTGAAAGACTCACAGCGAACAACTTGATACCCAAATTCTATAAAGACATCTAGGATTCCGAGATAAATTGAGATAAAAAACAAACACATCATCTTCTCTCCAAGTCGCACAATCGTTACAATGTTGTTTTTCACTACTCTATTCATCAGCTTCGCGGCTGCGGCTGTCGTTCCAGCATGTCCTTCGTTCCCACCCTCCATGGTGGAATTCTCCGCTGGGTTTCAGCAACCCAAGCCACCAATCGTCAAGCCGGAATACCAAGCTCACTTCGTGCAACACAAATGGTCTATATGCCAGTGGAATCCAATACGACTACAGCTAACCTCGAAGATAGGAACGCTGACTTGTCGCATATCACGGCTGGGTACATCGAAAATTCACCCTCAAAGGGCTTCGTTCGCGCAGATGAAACCTACGAAGGAGAGCTAGCCTCATCGTTCTTTGACTACTCCAATGTCACAGAGGCGGGCTTGGTTGATAACACCCTAACAACATACAGCCACAAATCTACTAAGCCCACCGTTTGGAGAGGCTACGTGAACTCGAATTTTCCGATCTTTGATAAAAAGATCTTGGTTAGCTCTGGGGCTGTCTTTGAGGGACTGGTCAACAGGGAGTTTAACCCTTCACCTGTGGCCGCGGTAAGACCATATCTGTGTTCTCTCTTCCGGGCATGTGAGCTAATTTTCAATTCAGTGGAGTATCATGTACCAGAAAGCGATCCCGGTTACAGTGTATGTGAACTCGTGCAATATCATTGTTGGGTATGATTACTTTGCTCCTGAGCTACGAACTCGAGTCATCATGGAGTTTTTCAACATTCAGGCGAAGTAATCGAACCGCCAGGTCGCTGAGTGGAAGTTATTCGGGTTTTTCGTCTGGCGAGACCAGTTTTCCCAGTATCATTAATCTCAAAAGGCACATATATAGATCTTGGATGTGTTTTAGCATAATAAAAGCACTGATAAACAAAATATCCATTGTTAAAATATGGTATGCACGTCCAGGTATCAATGTAAAGCAATCGTCCAGCACAATCGACCCCCATCTACAGTCTATTCATTACCCTCTCCGGCGATACCCTCTCCGGCGACCCTTCCAACCGCACTGAATCCAGCAGCTCCGTCAACTGCGGTACATCAGGGGGTATCATATCCCACGACAGCAACTTGTCCTTCTTCGCAGTAATCATGTTCGCGTAAATATCCGCCATCTTCTTACTATCCCAAACACCCTCTCTTCGTCCAAGAGATCGTAGAAGTCGGACTCCCTCCCACTGGATCTTCTCGTCCTGGCACGATATGATAACGTAGGCGATTGGCGGGACTAGGTTTGCTTGGAAGGTGAAGATGTGACCAGTCTCGCTCTGTGATAGCTCGATGATAGACTCGGCCTTCTTCAAGATCTCGATACAGTCTGAAGTTTCTAAGTCATCTTTCATGGAGTTCAGCTTGAATGTCGCATGCCAGGTCGTCTCCTCCAGTTCAAGAACCTTGAAGCGGAATATCTCTGCTTCCGATGCTGTCGAAGGATCGAAGTTGAGTTTGAACGCGTTATATCGCGCGCTCCAATATCGGAAGAATGACTCAGGGTCCAAACCATGGTCGAAACGTCGACACACCAAGGCATCCTTGCCACAAGGGTATCCCAGCGTCAGACACGTGGGACACTCTGTATACATATCCATCCCACAGATGGTCTCTATCCGCGTCAAGGATGATGCAGCTGCTTGGGCGGAAAAGAATGGGGCCCCGGGTTCTTGCAGGTAGATCGGGTCTTGGCGATGAAGCCACTTCTGCAGTTCCGATACTAGTTTGGAAGAGTGATTGTCGCCCATGTAAAAGAAAAGGTCAGACGCGAGTCCGCAGAGTGAAGGACCGATATTCTCCATAAACTTGGCCATCTGATCATCCTGACCTCCCATTCCCTGGCCGTAATCAGATAAATGTTGCGTGTTCAGTAACGAAAACGCGGCTTCCAAGTGTCGAGTAACATTCGCGTATCGCCCATACAGACTCTCCGTGCAGATAAAGATCAAACAGCACGTAAGAACAACCTGGAAGTTCTTCTCGGGCGAAGTCATATACTCTTGCATAACCTGAATGGCATTATTGTACTGCTGGATGCTCGCAACCTCATAAGACTGCGCAAGCGACTGCGTAAGTGAATCAGTCTGCGTCTGAAGTTTAAAGGCCTTGTGCGCGCCGCCCAACGCGCCTATCGCGGCTTTGACCGGTTTAGAGTCTTGGCTAAGCGGTAACGCGTAATCGTGCCAGAAGCTCATCGCGTTTAGGGAGCTGGCTAGCTCCGAGACGGTGCATGTTCGGAAATGGTGGCAGAGATCTAGCTCTATCGATGAGCCGAAGGATTCGGGTGATAGGCCGGCTGGAACTAGTAGTTTTGACGAGGTTGGGGCTCGGCGGACTATAGCGTCTTGTTGTTTCTTCTTAGTCCTTGGCTTATAGTGGACTGGCATCTCATAGCCGTCGCATGTTCTCTTGTCCTTTACGCAGCGGAGACATTCTGGTCTTGTCTCGTCGCACTTCAGATGGCGGATTCTGGGTTTTGGTCAGTGCTGAGTTTGGCATGTGAATACGAGGAAATACGAACTTGCTGTTCCCGTTAGCTTTTACCCCATTTTGAAGACTCAGACCAACTCACCAAGTAGTACAGCCAGACCTAACCTTTGGTCCACGCGCTCTCTTCCATTTTGAGGATTTAGCTGCATCCGCCATAGTTGTAGAGATAAGATGACCGTAGTGGCAAAAGGAGTCGGAATCGAAGGATGCGTGTTACGCCAAGTTTATAGCAGAGATGGGATGCCTGGGTTACTCTCCGGGTCAGGCAGGGTATGCCATGGTGTTGTTTTGTGACTGGAACGAAACGTCAAATTCACCGACACAAGATGTTTGAAAGAAATGATGCATGACTGAATCGGCAAACCCTTAGCGCTTGCTTTGTAAAGGTGGGGTCGTGAGGTTCGTTAGCTCAGCCTCAATTTCTTGGCATTTTAGGTAACTCCGATTTACGGGATTAACATCTCGTTTAAAGATAAGCTTATACTCTAAAGAAGCCCTATCCATAGGCGAGAAAGACATCTCAATATCAGGGCCGAGAAGGGCTTCTGAAAGGTCTATGATGCCAAGCAAGATACTATTCAAACTGCAGCCTTGGCGGGTGATCGTTTTATCACGAGTCATGTCGGATTATCTTTGCTCCGCTAAACGAAATGCCGTGTTTGCCGTATCTCGGTACTAGGTTCTTCCGTCCGCTGTCAGATCCGTTCCACCACGGATCTTCTGTTGATTGGTGGTGATTTACTACTGTTTTGAAGTGACCCTTGAAACATCTCGAGCTTTGAGCTGAATGTTACCCTGAACTAAAATTATCATTGAACAATAAAAATAAACAAGACGATCACACCGAGCTATTGTCTTAGAATTGTTTTGCTATGGATGTAGATCTCTTTAGATTGTTTATTTTTAACAAGTGATAGCTATTGATGGTGACATGCATGATATTCCGGTGCGAACGTTCTGTGGTTTTCCAAAGCAAACCACGAGGTCGACAACGACTCACCATTCTCACACATCAAGAAGGTTATCCCCAGTGCGATGAACGTCGAAACCGCAGCAGCAACACCACCATTCTACTGGATAGTCGTGATACCATTTCATTTTAATTTAGATACTACCTTTAACTGATGGCACATCGCGATGGTCATTCCGCTGCCTGCATCCGAATGACCTTATCGCAATTCAATATACACATCGGGTCAAACGCGTTTTTCATCTACAAATCGGGTTAGTTTAAGAATGAACAGTATGACGTCAACGGGAGAACTTACCGATCGCATCGCGTCCACGGTCTCCTTCCCAAGTTCCTTCTCCAGGTAATCCCTCTTGACAAGTCCAACACCATGCTCCCCAGTCGCTGTTCCTTTCATCTCAATCGCCTTGTCAACCATCCGATGTACGATACCTTCTGCAACATGCCGCTTGTCTTCAGGAAATAAAAGTAAGGTATGGAAGTTGCCGTCGCCGACATGTCCGACGATAGACCCTAGCAAACCCGACTTCTCGATATCGGCTTTGGCAAAGTCGATGATATCAGGAAGGCGGCTCATGGGTACCGCGACATCAGTTGTCCAGACCTTATCCGTTGGCGATTTCTTCATGGCAATCATGCTCCAGAGCGCGTTTTTCCTCGCTGACCATAACTCATTGCGTTCATTCTCATCGGAGGCAAAAGTATATGCTGTGCTCCAATTCTTCTCCGTGATGCCACCAACCTGCCTAGCCAAATGTTGCACGATAAAATCGTCACTTCCGGTAAACTTGAAGAACAGAGTTGGTTCTTCTTTCCACTTGATCGTTGTCAGAGCAGAGTCGTTGATACTTTTCATCTGGACTTCATCCAGGATTTCAACGGCTGCGACTTGGATGCCTGCGGAGAGTACGTCTCGAACGGCGGATGCTGCGTCGCGTAGAGATGGGAATGTGCATACAGCGACGGCTTCGCAGGGAGGTTTAACGGCGAGCTTTAGAGTTGCTTCCGTCACCAGACCTAGCGTGCCCTCGCTTCCGATGAAGCTTCTCGTCAAGTCATAACCCGCACTTGACTTCCTTGCTCGCTGTCGAGTTTTGATGATGGTCCCATCAGCGAGAACGACAGTAAGCGATAAAACCCAATCTTTCATGGTCCCGTATGCCGCAGCGTTAGTTCCCGAACAACCTGTTCCTACCATTCCGCCAATCATAGCACCTGGACCTGGATCAGGAGGGAAGAACAGCCCGTGTGTCGCGAGCTCTTCGTTCAAGTCCATCCAGCCAATCCCCGGTTGAACGACACAGTCCAAGTCATCTTTGTTCAGCTCCACGATGTTGCTCATGCGACTGAAATCAACGCATATGCCTTGAAAGTGAGGAATGTACTGTCCCTCGATTGAAGTGCCACCAGAATAAGGCGTCACAGGTATTTGTCGCCGAAAACACACCTTCATCAACTCGGAGACCTGCTCGGTTGTTTCTGGATAGAGAATAACATGAGAGCATATGGCAGTTTCTTCAGTCCACGCATAAGACTGATAGTCTGACCCAGAATGGGTAATAAGATCGGCTTGGTCTGTGGAGACATTCTCAGGTCCCAATATCCCTGCAAACTCTTTGCATGCGGCTTGGATGTTGGCTGGCGAAGTATTATGATCAATCTTGCCGGTGTCTGCTAATGACTGTGTTGACGACCGAGAGTGTATGGAATTAAGTACTCCTTTGCGAAGACCTTCTATAGATTTGGTATCTTCAACACTAAAGAAGTTGAAGAGAGTGTTTCTGGACCAATCAACAGTACTGAATGAACCAGCAGCACCGATTGTGGCCAGTCCAAGTATATAGAGACCTGTTAATGGTTAGCATCGAACATGCGATCTCTACCAAAACCACGAGCGTACCTGCTCTGCTACTTGAAGTATCATTGTTGGAGGCACTGCTCGGGGGCGTTTTATTTGAGAGTCGACGATACTGTCGAGCCAGCGTATTTGCGGTGGACAGATGGGTCACCCGCGACCACCGTAATGCTTTGTGAAAGGTAGACATGATTGATATCGGAGAAGCCTGAACTATGCGGTTAAAGGATGATTAGAAACGTTCAAAGAAAAACTTTTGCTTTTATTTCTTTGCTGATATCTTTGTGATCTTCCATGTCTCACTCATTGGCACCATCGGCTATGGAGGCTTCATTCTGGACGACTCTTCGGCTATGGACTCCAGATGCTCGGGCTTGGCGTTTACCTGTCCACACGCTAACAGTCGCACTTGCAAGCATTAGCTAGATCTACCCCGCGTTATGGTGCGCCTGCTGAACACCACGAGGCACGCCAAGGACAAACTTTCAGCTTTGCACGAATAATCAAGCCATGAACGAGCTGTAGGAAGTTGGTAGTGAATCTATTGCTAGTGGTACGTCCGGTGGCCTCGGGCCTTATCAAGCCGACCATATCCATTTCAGCTCGGCTCAGAATTAATATTTGCTATCCCCAAATCGGCGAGGAAGTACATGGCTTGGTACTGCGTCGAGTCAGGCTGTGGGAAGTCCATAGCATCCCCCGAGTGAGTGCTTGAGAATACACCGTTGGCCATATATTCTGGCCAGAAGCCTGATCCATCCTCGGGGTCCATCATGAACGCCGGCCCTTCAAGGCTCATTCCCGGTGTGGGATATGATGCCGGATCCGCAGGCACAACAGGTAGGGAATGTCCTATATCTTCAAGATGGCTTGGTCCTCTGGATGGTTCACCATCGGCATTGACCGTTGGATCCTGTCCATGAGCTCTCCCTTCTGATTCGGAGCGTTTTACGATATCCATGAAGAAGCTTCTGATCCACTTTGCCAGATTATAAACGGGTTCAAATTGTTTCAAAGCGAGGAGGCCTCGGCGAATCTTGCCAAAGATCTGATCACCCTTCGGCGCTGCAGTGTTACCATCTACAGCAAGCGCCATCATAGCCGAGAAAAGAGCAGATACACTGTATGATAGTTAGACATGAGAAGGAAAGATATCGAGGGACTTACTAGATCATGGGAAATTGCTCTGGCGTCCAGTACAGGAGTGAGTTTTCAACGAGATCAAAGACTTTCGTCGCAGCTTCTAGAACCGGCTTTGTCTCCCGAGACCTGCTACACTGCCTCTGAAGTCGTTGAAATAGATTTATCAAGTAATAGCTGCTTTGTTAATTAGTTATCACTATACTATCCTTGGGAACTCACTCACTGATAACAGACCTGTAGCGTCAAGCTGAGGTGATGATTGCCGTGGGAGAAGTTCAGTGCTGGACAAGTATCATACCATGAGTGGAGTGTGACTTGGATGTCCCGAATTGCGTCTTGAAAAACTGACAGGTCTTTGCTGAGAGGGAGACGCGACGGTGAACAATGTGAAAAGTACATTCGGGCCACTAACCTGTTAGCCGTATGGTCTCGCTGGAGTAAGGTGTTTCCTACCTGCTTTGTTCAATTTGGCTTGTGCAATGATATAATGAGCTGTCTCGATTGGCTCGTCTGCGAGGTCTTCCACAACAAGTTCTTCGACATCGTGGTCCATGTCATTGATAACCATAGGAGTGCCAGTTGATATGGCGATTTGACGATCCCGAACATAGAGACACCACCAGATCCGTTTCCATCGCGATCTCTGCTCAGAGGACATCTGGCTATTGGCTGTGCTTCGATGATAACCCGTGCATTGAGCAGATCGGATAGCAGCAGCGATCCACCAGTGACAGTCTCGGTAAGCAGTCGGATTGCCGAACCAGTAGTGTAGAAGATACGATGAGAGTATCATATCGACTCGACTTGAGTCTCTGTCCATGTCAAAAGAGGCGCTTGCGTCCGTGAACAGCTGATGATTGGCATCTAACCGAGTGCTTTGGCCCATGCGATGTAGAACCTCTAGGTCACAGTGAAGCGATGCGACGAAGAGAATACTCCTTAGTAAGGTAACTGATACTGTTCCGTCCTGCAGTGATGTGAAGAACCCCTTTCTGTCAAGAATCGGACAAAAGGTGTGAAACCGATCGAAGTAAGCTTTGATCAGGGCGTCCACGAGTTCCGGCCGAGGAAGAGCAGACAATCCAGGCTTATCTCGAGGTTGTAATGTGATGCTCGAGTTTTCATTGGGTCTTGCCGTGCAAGTGACATCTTGGACTGTCTCGCTGCAGTCTCCAATTGGACGATGAACACTGCTGTGACCGGGAGTATAGCCTCTCATGACATATGAGGCATACCAGCTTTCACCGACAACGCTGGGCTGTGTGGGAGGCTGCGAAGGGCTTGAAGACGATGCTGTACCCGGGGTGGTATCCGGCCTCTGCTCGGGTCCCCTGACTGCAGAGGCCATGCCCCGATCTGAGTCAATGATCATCGGATCAGCCGAGCTTCTGAGTGATTCGGATCCAGAATTGGGTTCTAAGATGTAACGTCCATCGGGACCCCTACCAGAACATGAATAAGAAAATAGCAATGTCGGGCGATCGTAGCTTACCTCCTACGCTTAGATTGGATCAGAGCGCACTGTTCGTGATTATTGCTCTTCTTGCATGCAGAGCACGGAACACCAATGATGGATCCATCACACTTTGTCCTGCGTCTATTGCACCGCTCACAGGCAGTCCCTCTTTTCCGCCCAGAATTTGGTACACGCTTCGGAGCTGACTGCATGCCGGTGTGTGACTGATCCATTGGTTAATTATGTCTTGTGTAACAACGGGTGATGCGCGATGCCTTCGACGACATAATCTGGGGTATTGCCGAACCACCTTGCCTGCTATTACTGCAATGAGGATAGCCCTGAAATTACCCCGCATCGCCTAATTCTAAGGGCGATATTCCCTAGCGATGGCCTTGGAATAGCGTGTAGAAACACGCTTCCTATTTGTCGGTTTCGGTGGAGATGCTTGCTCCATCGGCTATGGACCATACCCGGTGGCACGTTCCGATATCGCGTACCAGCACAAGTATCTACCCCGGATTCTCAACCATCTGAGATCATTCCATCATTCCGGACAGCTTATCTATAAGATTACCCCGGATTCCATCTTGGATCAATCATCTCCATCCATCTTCTACATCTTCAATCATGGCCCACGACTACGACATCGACATGCTCAAGGAAGACGATCAGCAGATCGAAAGAGCAGATTCCAATGACCAAACCGAAGTAACCCACGACGCCAAATTCGAGAAGCGAGTCCTTCGAAAGATTGATACTCGACTCCTGCCAATTTTAGGCTGTCTCTACACTATTGCTCTCGTGGACCGATCCAATGTCGCCGTCGCTCGTATCTCGGGCATGGACGAGGACCTTGACCTTACCCAAGGAAACAGAGTGTCTGTCGCTTTGATGGTCTTCTTCATCGGATATATTCTTTTCGAAATTCCTAGTAATGCTTTTATCCATAAACTTGGTGCTGCGAATTGGCTTGCGTTTCTTGCTGTTGCTTGGGGACTTGTTTCTCTTGGTATCGGCTTTTTGAACAATTGGATTGGCCTTGCTGTTCTTAGAGCTTTTCTTGGTGTGTTCGAAGCTGGTTTCTTCCCTGGTGAGTAGCATGCCATCTATGCATAACACAGTTGCCTTATTAACTCTACAGGTTGTGTTTACCTTGTCTCCTCTTGGTACAAGCGATACGAGGTCCAGAAACGCATGGCTGGCTTCTTCCTGACTGCGTCCGCATTGTCAGCGTTTGCCAATATTCTCGCTTATGGTCTGATCCAAATTTCTAAGACCCATCACTACAAAGGGTCAGTACAGTGAACTTCAGCTCCAAAAGAAACGGCAACTAACTGTTACAGATGGCGCTGGATCTTCATCATCGAAGGCACCATTACAGTGATCGCTGGAATAGGATCTTGGTTCATCATCGTCGACTTTCCCGACTCCAACAAAAACACCTTCCTCACCGTCGAAGAACGCGCATTCGTCAAAGCCCGACTGGCCGAAGACCGCGGCCCCGAGGAACACGAGAAGGTTACATGGAAGATCCTGGCTCATACAGCTGCTGATTGGAAGCCCTGGGCTTACTCTCTGATGTACATGGCCGGTGCGGTAGGAGTTTACGCCTTCCTATTCTTCCTTCCCATTATTCTGCGCGGTGGTCTTGGATACTCCCTCGAGATGTCCTTCATTCTCAGTACTCCTCCAGCCCTCTTCTCTGTTGTGGAAGCTATGACTATCTCATGGCTTGCCGATAAACTGCAGATGCGAGGACCCTTCGTTATCTTCCAGGGCCTTGTCGGTATCATTGGATTATGTATGACTGCCTTTTTGAACTCACCAACTCCCAGATACGTTGGCACTTTCCTAGGTGTCGCTGGTGCCAACGGCCTCGTTGTGACTACGTTAGCCTGGCAGGCTAACAACATCGTTGGCGATGCCCGCCGTGCGGTATCTACTGGAATTCTTATCAGTATGAGTGGGGTTGGTGGTATCTACTCGAGCATGGTCTTCCGTAAGTTTCCCAACTTTGACCTTTCCTTGACAAAGCTAACGATCTTAGGTCAACAAGATGCACCTAACTATCTCCCTGGCATTCTCGCCGTGATGGCCATTAATGTCGTAGCTGTTGTTGTTGCTGCTATTACTATGCTTATCCTTCGTTATAACAACAGTCAAGCCGAGAAGGGCGTGTATCTGTGCGAAAACAGAGAGGGATTTAGGTACACACTATAAGGCTTCAGACCAGCCGAGCCTAGATCCACTATCAGCCGCCCATCAATCATGTATAACATAAGGATTAATAAATATTTTCAACTCTCGTTTGAGCTTCATAGCAGTTATGCGGTGGCCTCTGCTAGCATTGGAGGGGTGACGTACTAACGGCCCTCTATACCCACATCAGTAAGACCTAAGCCACTTCCAGCTATTTAACACACCAACCCCTCAACTTTCGCTTCCAGCACCCTCGCAAAAGAAACAACAACTCATCTCCAACATGTCTACCACTACAAAGCCTACGATTCTTCTCATCCACGGCGCATGGCACCGCTCCTGCGCCTGGAAACACCAGATACCCGAGCTGGAATCTCTCGGATACCCCACTGCGACTTTAGACTTGCCAACGACGTCTGGCATACCGGGAAAGACACAGTTCGATGATGTAAACCATGTACAGGAGATCCTGGAACAGATGATAGCAGAGAACAAAGAGATCGTTGTTTTGGGGCACTCATACGGCGGACCCATTGGATGCGGAGGTATCATCGGGCTATCTGCCCAGGAACAAGCCCAAAAAGGTCTACAGGGTGGAGTCGTGGGCTTCATCAATCTCTGTGGTTACATCTTCCCGGGTGGAATGGATCAAGGCGCTGTCATCGAAAGCGTCGGTGGTCTCCCCTATGTTGATTGGGACACGCCATCGCCGGGACTGTTTGTCGCCAAAGATCCCGGCAGCCTGCTATACCAGCCAGACGTTTCGAAAGACCTTACAGACTGGGCTTTGTCCCAATTGCATCCGCAGAGTATGGCTGCTAATATGGGAATAGTTCCTCCCCAGGCGTGGCAGGTTGACTCGTATCAAGGTCGTTTGGGATACATCAAAGCAACAGAGGATGTTGTCAACCCTCTTGCAGATCAGGAAAACATGATATATCAGAGTGGAGGGCGCGAAAAGTGGATTACTCGTGTTTTGGAAGGATCAGGTCACAGTCCCATGCTTTCACGACCAGAAGAGCTAGCACGGGTAGTTGATAGCCTGATTCAAGACTTCCAGGAGAATGCTATCTAGGGAAGGTCTCTGAGAGTTTACACTCAGGGTCTAACAGCATTGTCCAAATTTACATGGAAACATCTTTATCCCTTCATTGACCAGCCAATGCATCTATGCGAACCCGTCACAAGACCATTATCCCCCACCCATGCTCCCCACCTCACTTTGGGATCTGCAATAGCTAGGCTGTCTAGCATCCAGGGGTGAATGCATCGGCAATGCCAAAGAATCCTCCAGCAATTCCAGAGATAGCGCCTCCGATAGCCGAAAGGACGCCACGGGCGATGCAATGATCTAATTCCCTGTATCAGTGTCTATCATCTATTGAAGCAGCGCAGAGTAATACTTACTGTTCGAGTCGTTCATCCTGATATGCATGTCAATCGAAATATACGTGGCCGGATCTTCAAACTTGGTAATAGAAATAAAGTTGGCAAACTTTGACATGTCGCATGTGACAATCTCGCAAATGCCCCATCTCATACATGTCGTGGTATCCTTCTTCATGGAGCGCTTGGCATGACTGACACTATCGGGATTCACGATCCGCTTAGCGGCCTCGATAACGTTTCCCTTTGTGCGAGATCCCCTGTAGTTGCCCTTGATATCGACTATCAGCTTTCGTCGGGACATTCCGGCGCCAAAACCGTTGTCAAGCCAATCAATGGTGCGGACGTAGGAAATGCTCTGGTCGCAGAAGCCGTTGCTGCAGAGCATGTTGAGGGATTCCTCAATTGGCTTGCGGATGGAAGCAGCACAGCCGTAGTCAGTCAGCTTCCTGCCGATGTTGACTCTAGTTCGAGCAGCCCGTTCTTCGAGCGGTCCTCTCTTGGCTTCGGGCAGTGGAAGAGTCTCAATGTCCGGTTCTTCAAGACTGGAGATCTCCTCGAGGGGGTCGATGCCCATGCGCCTCATATACTCATCAACAGGAATCCAGCCTTCTCCAGGCTCGGCGGTGTCCCAGTCCTCGACCGTGACGTTGGATGGGACAATCCATCCTTTGTCGCCACCCGAGTCCTCGCGCTCAGTCAACTCGAAGGCCTCGCGACGGTCGAGGCTATGAGAAGGAAAGGTCCAAGCTGCGACACTGGGAAGGAGTGGAAGAAAGAGAGACGCGGTAGAGAAGTGCATGTTGGGCAAGGTTGATCAGTTAAGGTTGCGTAGATTGCTGGTTGCTGTGTAGCAGGCTATGGCGAGGCAGAAATTGGTGAGTGTGATATGCTCTGCTTGAAAGAGACGCGTTCCCTTTTTATACTTTTCAAGTGTCTCTGATTGAACCTGGGAGAAAACAAAACTGACGATAAGGTCATATTCCAGTGCGACTTCCGGAACTCCGCAATCCTCGCCAATACTACCTCTCAGTTGACATTTCTTGTCTACGGTCTAGAATCTCACGATATCTAAGGGTTCTGGAGCTCAGCCGTCTCGCCAAGATCGATAGTCAGTTGAAATACCTCACGTAAGCTGAATGAAGGTCCAAGTAGGAAGGTAAGGTCCTCGTTTATCTCCACAAAATGCATCGTGTGATACCCAGAAAGATTAAGATAATGGTTATCCAGTTGCATCCGCGCGAACCTGAGTTTGAAGTATTTCCCTCGCTGTGTGGTGGTCTTGGCTCTTATACGTGAATGGTCAGACGTTTATCGCACATAAGTGAGAAGTGGGTTGTTCAATAGACGAGCCAACGGGATAATAGCAAATGCGAAAACACTGTCAGCATCTTATTGCCAAGCAGTTTTCAGCTGATGCTTTCGATAAGCTAACCACTTTGTCTCATAGGATTGGCCGCTCGTGGATGACTATTACTAAGACGGGAGAGGGGGCTGTAAGTCTAGACCCTTAGAACCGAACTCACTCCATCCATTGCTTTGCTAATCTCACTCAATAGTGCAATCTATATACCATCAACGATAGACAATTCCCCATTCTGGCTTTTCGACTGGGTATTGAGAAAATCCACAATGATTCGTAAGCTCTTTACCCGAGTCTTCTGTTTTTCGCTGCATAATCCCCCATTGAAGACGAGAAAGCGAGGCGTCCGGTTGGGGCTTGTTATCTGGATGGTGACAAGCAGCTGCAATGGCCAAACTGCAACTTGCCGCGACGGGCATGGTAGTTGGTAAGCGTCGTCGTGCTGTGATTATAACCGCAGCAGCCATGAACACAGCAAGAATGATGACGAAGATCATGGCGATAGGCGAGTATCCACTGGTGAATAGTTTCCACTCCCCCGACTGTTCAATAGCGACCACAAAGATACTTTGTGAGAGCATCCAATGCATCAGAATTGAAGCTAATAACAGCGGCACGCTATATCGGTATGGTAACTGGAGGAAGTATCGGGATCGTTGTTGTCCCCTTGGGTTAGATGACACCCGCAAGGACCTCCTTTTGTTGCCGTAGGCACTCCACTCTGCAGCGGCAGCCATGCAGGTAAAAATGCCATTGTATTGGAAATAGAGGAACGAAAAGATTAGTTGAGGCAAGTTGGCCAAGAGAACATTAGCAATAAGCATGCTATCGTCTCTATCATTCCACTTCGCTCCTGATACTAACGTAAGCTCGTTCGCACTGCCAAATCCAAGATTCCAAAGAGTCTTGAGATCGTGAGGGCCTGGGATTATCTCGACACCCCATCCAAGGAGAGAACAACCAGCGGTGAAGGCAAGTCCGTACCTAGGCAGAAAGGGTCAGCACTCACAAGTCCGTGGGGTAAAAGGAACTTACATAAGAATACTACAGACCCATCTGGTTCTCGTTACTGCGATGCCTCGACGTCTGGGCTCTACATCGATAAAGGTGGGCAGATAGAAGCGGCCTAACCGAACCGAACGCGCAGATGCCAGACAAGCTCCAGTCGTCCTTTCATCTGGGGAAACCAGGAAGGACTGCACAGAATCCCCAAGAACGAACAATGGCTCTTTTGGTGGCCGTAGCGCTATGTAGGCCAACGTGATGGCCTTAATGAAATTGACTACAAGTATGACTGATGCGATCCGAAAGTCAAAGTTCAGCCGACACATTTGTTCCGCTGGCTGGCTGAGGCAATACTTGACACGCTTGCCCCAAGGGCTCCAGTCATCCGGCCGGCTTCTGACTTTAGGTAACTGGCTCAGACATGTAGTACAATAAGCACCTGTCCAACCGCAAATCCAGCTGTAGTCTGAAGTAGCACGGTAGGAACCACACGTCGTGTCTGGACTCCCGATCACGCTATCCACAGACCCAGCCGATTCGACAATGACTATCACATCGTTTCTCTTTGTTTGGAAGGCAACGGCATACTCGTTGATACACTGCAAGTTCGTAAGGTTGTCAAGCTTTCCATAGTCGCCGTCTACCAGCTTTTTGACTCTTGGCTTATCGCCTGGAGCCTCCTCGTACCAATCTTTACCATCTTTCCATAGGAGCTTGAAGTCTTCGTCGACAAAGAAACTATGGTAGTCCCATGTTGTCAAAGAGGAATAAACTACTGAATTGAACCTTTGCTATTAGCCCAAGGTAGGTATAAAAGTTTGGGAAGCTTACAAAAGATGTAAGGGAACAGAAGACAATACCAGTACCAGCCAAAGGTAGACTCTCTTCCGAGATATCATTCTCAAGTTTCGAAAGCTGGGGATTCCGATATCCATCCAATCTCTCCGTGCATGAGCATGGTCTACATCTTCTCTTGTTGGCGCAGAGAGACATTGCATGCCATAGTTGCTTGAGGCAAGAAGGATTGAACTAAAGATATTGATAACAAGGTGGATAATAACATTGATGGTACGCGAGTCCGAGCAAGATCCCTCGTAGATGATCCTCCGGCTTGACCTGTCACCGTGCTTGCTGCCGACAAAGCTTACACTTGACCATATGGTGATAACGAGGTTGATGATGAGGACGACGATGCATGAACCTGCACCGCCAATGAGGCTGAATTGCCATTTGGCTCTTTTTGAAGTCGCTGAAGTATCGGAATTTTCCCGTACTTCCTGAGTGCTGTCTGAATCCGCGACCAAGAGCCCCTCCTCTGCGGTGTCTTTTGATACTGCCATTGTCGTCTGGATCGCGATAATGTTTAGTTTTCTATCTCCCCTCCGCCCTCGTTGGAAGACAGTCCCGTTTTGAAGGGGCTTCATTGCCACAGTGAACCCTGTTTGCTTGTCTGCCAAGAGCGGCGGGTATTTCCGCTTCGGAATACCTTATGACGTTAATCGGAAAAAGAAGCGCTCTGTGGAGCCAATAAGAGATTGTAAAGCTCAACGCATTGAAACGCTGCAGTATGCAGCTTATGCTTGGCGACCCTGCTGCGCCGCCCAACAACAAGGCGAAGTCAATGGCGCTTATTTTGGCCAGCCCTTGAAACCATTCAACTAAATTGGTATATGTATGTGAGCTTTGAGGCTAACTTTGAATAAAAACTATGTTACAATTGGGGTAAAAGAAAAGGCTGGTTATTGCCTACGCATCAGAGCTCCAATGCTTCAACCATAGGATTTCGTCACCATGTGGTTAGACTATCCTCATTGTATTCGTGTATATGAAATAGAAACATTCAATCTCTTGTATCCCACTTTCACATCTGGGACTACGTAACATCATTCAGTCCTGCCCGCACATATAAGGCCTCGACTAGACGCCCTGGTTCAGGTTCAAACAGCTCCTCGCAGTTTGGACAAATAGCCCTCCTGACACTACCTCGGAATTGAGCAAGAGGCGCGTTCTGCTGACATCGAGGGCACCGATATTCAATATTGAAAAGACCCGGATATCCGTCAACATGGCGACGCAGCTCTTCATCCACTCTGCTGTCATAGGCCCGCTGCTCCGTAGTCGTCAGGTTGCTCTCCAGCCAATAAACATCATAGAATCTCATTGGGGTGTCTTTATGGCCGAGAACGCGTGAGCTTTCAATGATGAAGCTCCCATTGCTTCCCCATGTGCTTCCCCAGGAATTGAGAAAGGTCAGCGAGTTAGGGCTGCAACCCACTAGCACAACGGCGTGACCACCATCTTCTTCGTCCTCGTAGTACGGCTTCATTCGATCATTCGTGAGCACGCAATGACGCCTTGCGGAATCTTCAAAGTGGCCACAGAACTCCTCCCATCCGAGTTTGGTTAATTGGAAGGTGGCCAGCACCGGGCGCCGACGTAGCACTGCTTGGCGGGCTTGATCCTCATCAACCTCATGAAACTGAAGGGGACGATACCACTCACAAGCTTCCGTCAGCACCTCGACAGCGTATCGTCCTTCAACTGTTTCAGGGAACCTTGTTAATATTCTTGTTCTTATCTGATCGAGAGATGGGACACCACCATCCCTGGCAACGATACGGAGTAGTGCCATGTGTACAACAGATGCTGTCGCATGCGCGTAGCAGACACCTGCTTCTCCTTGGTTGGACGGCTGTCTTCGGACGTTGAGATGGGCGTTGTCGATGTAATCGTCAAAATGTACCCGGCCGATGATATCCAACAGCGCATCTGCCGACCCGAACCGCGCAGAGAGTAATAAGGAACAGAACTCGTCCAGGGCTGTGGCACTGCAAACCGACGAGAAGAGCGCAATTTCTCCAGCTGAAGGGACCTGCCATCCGACAGAGGCCAAGACGGGAATCGGGTGCATGGGTGCAGGAACACGACTCGCCAAAGCAAACAATGCCCGGGTTCCTTGATCCCAGGAAGTAGCTGCCTCGTAATACAAAGCTCGCTGCGGCTATCTCGATTCTCCGTGAGGTTGACTGTTGCTATCCATATGTTCTCATTTCGAAATTCGTCAGCGAGTGTTGCTGGATCGCCATCTGTTGACTTGCCATCTGAGATTAAGACAAGGACGCGATGTCCAGCGTCTTGTCTGGTCTGGAAAGCCTCTAGTACCTGCTGCAAAGCAAAACACATAGGCGTGGAACCATAGATGTACCGGCGTAGGGTATTATGAAGATTTTCTCCATCCTCTGCGTCTAGATTATGATGGAGACGCTCCAAAATATTGACGGCTGTTGAAACGGGCCAAAGCTCAAGTCGTGCAAAATCCAATAGCCATTCTCTTTGAATCCCCCGCGCTATGGCCAGTGCTTCAGATCTTTCGACCTGGTCATTTTCAATCTCTCGGCCAGCGACAGACCCTATAGCAGTGCCAACAAGACTGGCGATAGCAGTTGAACCCCCGGTGGCAACGCCAATTGCTGTCCCGAAAAGTGTTCCTGCTCCTCTTACCGCCCATTGTACGTTGTCAACCACATCCTCCGGGGGAATAGCATTAACGAATTTCTCTACCATACCGGGATAGAGGCGTAGGTGATTGTCAACGATTCGAGCCTCCCTACTAGTCAGCTTTGTACTAATGTATCTCGATATGTGAGCTCGGTTGTTTTGGTTAGCCCGAGCGATAAGAAGATCGTGCCCAGAAACAGGATTATCTTGATCCCTCAAGAGGCAATCGGCGATGCCGCACAAGTCGACGACCGGCGGAGAGGGCTCCTCTTCAGAAGTCTTTAGCCCAAAGAGGCCGATAAACATAAAGGCATTGGGGGTTTGCTGCCTTTCGGATTTCGCGAGTTTGAGTGCAGTACGAAGCACAGCCCTAAGGCGATCTGTAACAGGTTCACTGGAATTCTCGACATCTAGGTTTCTACGCATAGAACCTGACACATCGAGAAGGCAGCCGATAACGATCTGAGAGTTTGCATTTGACATTGCGGTGAAAATGAGCAATACAATAGCATTTCTATTTAAAACGTAGCAAGCTAGTGGGAAGTTGGAAGTAAGGGCAAAGGAATAAGCACGACGACGTTAATTGTAATGTGACAGTTGCTGCCTTAGGCTTGACTTGGGGCCCAACATGTGGCTGAAGACACCCTCCGGTTTTGAGAATCCAATCAAATGTTGAGTTATGGCAACGCAGTGTGACCCAAAGTCAATAACCATTAGAAAAGACGTTAATTGGTCCAAAAGAACCCCTCAAACAAGGTCAAGGTATGGCAAAGTGAGGAAACACGAGGAGGATGAGTATGTAAGGCTTAATACCTGGAATGCAGCTTGTACAGACCATAAGAAAGTACTAAATCAGGAACCAGATCAGTAAATGAGCCCTGGCTATCCCTGTGTGGTTTCTGCGCGCTAAGAATGTTATCTTTAACACATCGACTCAGTTGGGGTTATGATTGAAATTAGTTGTAACACGATTAGAAAGCTGGTATTGAGTTTTGGGTTACTCTCAGAGTCATTTAATTGAATTCATTTCCTCAGTCTTGCCTACCCAACGGAAAGCCTCACTATCATTCAAATGTACAAATGAAAACAAATTCCCAACTTTCCCTGTCGTGCCACCCCTACAAAGATCGCGCGATTACTTGGCCAACATCATTACCGGGAAGTGTCCCGAGGACAAACAGTCCCGAGGTCAACGTACAGTATTCAGACCTCCAACCAACGCCTGCGCAAGCATCGTTCAGTGCGCAACGCCGTAGGCACTCGCCAAAACTTGCAGCTGGGAACCCATCCAGGTAATAGTAGCCGAAGGATCGATCGCAATACAAGTTAAATGTGACGCCGCTGTAAGTGAAAGTCTCAATGAATCCAGGATCGCCGCAGCCAGGTTCTGGTTCAGGTGCAGCCGCTGTGGTTGTCGTTGGTTCAGCTGTAGTAGTGATCTCTGGTGTTGTTGTCTCAGCCTCGATGGTAGTCGGGTTCTCAGGTAGAGTGGTTGTGTCAGCTTCCGTCGTGGTAGTGTCCGTAGTATCTGCAGTTGTGGTATCGACGTCGCTGTCGACTTCTGTGCTGGATGTGTCAACTCCAGTGGTTTCTATTGTTTTAGAAATGATAGTTGTTTCCGCAACCGAAGTCATCATGGTAGTCTCTGTGTCAGACGTCTCAATCCCTGATGTAGCTTCAGATTCCACGCCGGAGGTTGTTAAGGGTCCTATCACATCATTGGAGGTCACGGTAGAGTACAAGATGTCAGATGTCTCTGCCACCGGCTCCGAAGTTGAAGTAGTTGGTGGTTCAGAGGCCGAATCCTCTGACATGGTAGACACACTGGATAGGGTTTCTACATCTTCACCAACTGTGGAGACAGACGTCTCTTGACTGCTTGAATCGGCTGACGCCTGAGTAAATGACTCATTGACATCGGACAAAGGGGCGGTAGAGGCCTCAAATACAGGTGTCTCAGACGCTGAGATAACCGACTCAGAGGGAACGAGGCCGGTAGATTCCGGGAGCTCTTGAGAGGTTGATTGAGTGGAGAGGCCATTTCCTTCCGTTGCAGTAACAGTCCCAGGGACACTTGAGGTCAACTCTTCAAGACCGACCAGTCTGCCGTTCTGACATTGCTCGACTGAAGACACAATTAGTATCTGACTTCAAAAAAGCAACAATGGAAAGCCACTATACATACCGTTGTAGATACCCAGACTGACAGGCGTACACCCCGATGGTCCAGTGGTAAATATGATATAGACCTGGCCATCGACGTCTTGGCAGAACCCTGCCTCACCGTTTGGCAGCTCCGAGTTCCTGAATGCAAGTCTACCACCAGAGTCGGTAAATCCCGATGTAACACTACCACTGGGAGGACGCCCTTGCGGAGATAGCTCTTTGAAGTCCTCACCAGCGTAATGGATAGGTAGACCTCCAGCAAAGAGCTGACCTTCATCCTCAACCAGATTGAAGGTAGCTGCGAATGTGCACACATCGGGATTGTTGTCTCCAACGAATTCGTTGTTTGCACGTTTATAGAAAGATCGTTTCTCATTGACACCGGTCTGGATAAGGAAGATGACGTTTCGTCCAGCGGGTTCGATGGTATCAGTGGACGTTGGAGTAGCTTCTGCATCAGTCGTGAGGGTCACTGCCGTAGAGAGGCCATCAGTGAGTGTCAGAATTGCAGAACTCTCCTGTACGGCGGTTGGGTCGGCGTCCAAGTCGGAGGACTCGGAGATGACGGGAGGCGTATCAGCAGTACTAATCACGTCCGACGTAAAGAGCGCGCTATCTGGACCAATGTCCGTACCTATCAGAGTGTGAGTAATTCTTCAGCGGGGCGATTTCAGGTGTTCATACTCATAGCGGATCTTGTGATGGATACTGAAGTGTTTCTTGCAAAGGTGGGACGAAGAGATGGTGCAAAGGGGAGTCGACCAGAACTTTGTGCAGCCGGGAGGTCACCTTGGTTCGAGACAGCAGCGATGTAGGTAGACAGGTATGTAATACACCATGTGTCTGCCGGTGCCTCCATCACGGCGAGGGCATCCGCAGACACAAGCTCTGCTGCCCTCAAGACAGCGGCGATGAAAATCAAAGACTTCATCTTGCTATACAAATAGCACCAAAGCAAATTGACAGCTGGTATCTTGTTGAAGTCGACATGATCATCCGCGGCGATTGTCAACTCTTTTAAGCGGAAATGGACGGGACCATCTGTTCTCCTTAGAGACCGAAAGACGGCCGCCCTAATTTCATTTCGTGATGTTTCTGTTGGTGGCGTAGGGTCTGTTCTCTCTGCAGGGAGAGAGGTATTCCAGCTCGCCACATTTGGCCGCAAAGGACAGAGCCGGGAATTATGCTCCGTTATTTCCCTGCAGGGACGGATCTGTCAGCTCGCCACATCTAACACTTGCTTTTTTCCATTATTGCTCTCGTTCTGGATAGGCTATAACGAAGTAAGACAAACCGCACAGTTGGGTCTGGAACATCAATCTCAAGGTCGAGACCTCATCAAACCAACAGTGCGTTGTCGACGGCTACAACTGCACACTTACCGCCTTTACAGTCAGCCACGTCTGTCACAGCCCCAGCTGTCCATCCAACGTGACAGTGCTCTGCGACTCCATTATTGGGATCGTTCCGGTTCTCAGGAGCGCTGTGGCTGTATAGATAGTTTTTAAGCCAGACGTATTCCTTTTCTCCATGATGGGGAGGCCAAAGTTGACTAAGGGATCACAGACTCGCAGAAGACCGTAATTCTTCTGAAACATTTCTGTGGTCAACTGTCTCAGAGCATTGCTGCTATCCACAGAGTAAAAGCATGTTATACCCGAAGTTTCACATTGCATTTCCACCTCGGCGTGTGGAAATTTGTTTCTTTTTTGGGATACATCTCCGCAGCTGGAGACGTTGTCAGATCGATACATGCGGCCTCTTGAAGTCAAGCTCCTGCTGCGGCATGAAGAATGTGTTTTCATCAAATAATATAAGGTTTGTTTGATGTTAACTTGATCGAGGTCGCAAGCACATGCAATCGGATCGACGATAATTAGCGATATGATTTTATTTGATATCATCATTGCACAACTCAGCAACGGGATAGGTACCAGAGAAGGACTTGGAGGAATGAGAAAGTTGGTAAGCATGTTGAAGCGGAAAGTTGTCTCAGTTTCTGTAGGGATATGAGGGCTGTGAAAGACAATTCGAACATCGAACGATTAAAGGCTCACTCAGTGCCTATATTATCTAGCTAAGGTCCTGGAAATCTGGTTTCAAAGCTACGTAGTGTTCGAAGTACGAAAGTCAAGAAAGGAAGAGAATCTGTCCCTTGGTGCTGTATTTCTAGTCGCAGTAAACTGCCCCGCAGGGGCAACACCGTCCTAGCTCGAGATCTCGAAACATGACAATAAACGGGAAGTAGCCTCGGTCAGCTAGACAATTCGTTATTGTGATATACTGTGATACCGTTTTGATCTCTGTTGATTATTGCGTGTCTTCTATCTCGTGAAATTCAGTCCTGTTAGTCTCATCACTTATCTCGTAAACTGAAGCTGCTCAAGGATTACCTTAAATATGCTTAAGCATTACTACAAAGCTACCAGGATTGAACCTCCTTCTGAATGAAACTTGTCTTAAGTTCTGCATCTTCTTGTAGCTGCTTACTTGTCTGGTTTTACCGGTCGCTGAATCTCTGAGGACCGGAGACTTACGTTATAGACTTCCTTCTAAAAGAAAGTTTGCCTCAAGAAGTTTTGCATCTTATCGCAGCTCCTTGTGTATCAAGTTTTATAAGTAGCCGAACCTTTGAAGATAAGAAAAGCAAATATTGACTTGTCTATCTTGTGTCTTTGTTGAAACATTGTCTTGCCATTGCAATATCGTTACCATCTTTAGTTGCGTCTATCTCCCGTCTCTGAGTTGGCCGTGTCTGGAGACCAACTTTTTGAAAGCCATGTCTTGCAACGCGTACTGGTTAAGTGAACACGACGAGATAACTAGTCCTTAGGCAACACTTGAGGTTACTGTTCACAAGTCTCTAACGTGAACTGTCTGAGGGTGAAGGACAGGAGACATGGAAATAAGAGGAGGCATAAAAGAAAAGGCGATGAAAGTTGAGGGCTGATCTTGATAGGCGTATAAGTAAAACAATTGGATTTGAAGTGTTTATGGCCAGGGGGATTTTGGATAGGGACGTGAAGACAAAGCTGAATTGAGAGCGTCAGAACCAAGTTGAGCTTATGGCATGAGTTTGGGATCATAGCAGGAGAGTCAACTACGAGATATGATTCTAAGACAGGTTAAGCATTGGCTTGGTATAGCTTTGCAGTTAACAAGTTCCATTCCAGTAAACACGGTAATAGATTTGCAATAGACCGCTGTGAAATTCCAAGGTCGAGAAATAGTAGGTGAGAGTGGCTCCAAGACAGTGGGTGGACACGTTTAAAATGGTGGGTCGGTCAATCTGTTAGCGATTTCAAATTTCCTGACCCTACACCTGGATTTTCACATCTCCACCAAAATCAGGCACCAGGCAACAGCAGCAGAGAAAACCAGGATTTTAGGTCAGAACTCTTGGACTTTTCTTGCCTTAGTTATTTCTTTTATCCCAATTTAATTTGACTAGTATTTCAATTTTAATTTTCATTTGGTGCTAACCTGCGTTTATTACATTCTCTTCTCATCTCTCGCTTTCCATTTTGTAATTCTTCCACTTCCAATCC